>JARHVA010003456.1:1225000-1255000 GCA_037957365.1 Torreya grandis | reverse complement strand
TTATTTTGATTTCATTATCAAAAAAATAATATGAGTTTTTTTATTAAACTCACACCCCAGACAAAGCTCAACTTTGCCAATCTTACTATTACCATGGAAATGATGAAAGTGTCGATAGTGCAATAAATCTCCAAAAATACTAGAAGGCATGAAAAGTAGTGAAAAAAAAAATGCAACAAAATATACAATTCATGTTGCATATGATGTAGATTTAATGTAGTGTTATAATTTTTAAATGTTCCTAAAGTTCCTCTAAAACGTGAAAGTTCCATAATTCACAGGTAGTTTCTCAAAAAGGTAGGGTGCTTTGAGAGAATGAATCTTACAATGTAAACAAGAGAGATGGATGTTTGATCTGAATGAAGGAATTGGTATTGATGACCATGGATATATCATAGCTTATAAAACATGATAAATAAAATAAAATAATGTATTTTTGGCTTAGTAGTGACTTTATGGCTTAATAATGACTTTTTGGATTATTGGAGGAATAATTATGAGATAAATAATGACATTATGGCTTATTGAAAGAATAATAAAATGAAATAGCATACTAAAAATTGAGTATTCATTGATGAAAATTATGGATGAGATTATGAGATCAATAAATATTTTTTTTTTAGAATTAGCTACAGGATTTAATAAATCTAATTGAAAGCATAAATAAGAGATAAAACAATAATAGCAACAAACAATAACTGTATATCTAAGATAATAACATGTATAAATAAATAAATCAAATATGATGAATTACTCTGATAATTCAATATTAATATAATATAGAATACATAAATAGCCATTGTTTATATAGAGCAAGGTTTGTATGATAAAATCAAGGAACTCACACAAAATGTGTAGTTCAATTGATATATGACTAGATGAATAGTGGAGTGCAACTCTACACTAACAAGATAGGTGTTCAACTTGTGTAAATGATCAACACAAGTTGACTACTAGTTAAGCAATGATATCCAATCTTACTTTGAATAGTGAAGTGGAACTCCACTGTAACAAAATAAGTGTCTAAGTTAACTACTAGCTAATCAAGCTTATCCTATCTGGTACAAATTATTAAGAAACATAATAAAATAATTACAATAAATAATTAATGCACCAAAATAATAAATAATAAATACAAGTAAATGTAATAAAGCAAAAAAATACACCAACATCCTTGATAAACAAATATCTATGAAAAAAACACTTTTTATATTTATTGTTTTATATAAATGATGCAAATATTAATTAAATTATAAGATATAAAATAAACATTAATATGGTATGTTCTAGCTTGCTTTAAAATTATGTGCACACTTCCATTTAATATAGTGTGTTACATTTGGTTAAATTTCATATGGAAACTTCCATAAAATCAAATTTGAAAAGATAAAAGGGGAGAAGCAATGATTCATTGTTAGAAACGCACCAAACCAAGCCAACACGTGCATTTATGTAGAGCTATGCACATAATGTGGTCCTGCCTAACATTATGATTATGACTCGCCCAATTTTGTTCTTGCCAACATGGTTAATAAAAACAGAATATATACTTACTAGTTGTTACAATGGGAACTAAGAAAAGAGAATTTGACATGTGAATTAAAATAAGACTATATCTCAGAAGTAATTTGAGGGTAAAACCAAGGAACAGGAATATAACAGTCCAATAAAATAATTAGGTGTGAATACCAAATCAAGAAACGATTTCCCCATAGATGGATTGAGAGGGTATAAAAAAATAACGTCGACCATGTTGCCCTTGTTGGTGCAAACTATTGTACCTTTAATTTAGGAAATTATATAATGAATAACATAGGAAGAGTAATTCAAAAAGGCAAGGTACATAATTATACATAAAAAGAGAGGATCAACCCCTCTCGGTTGTTCTACTAACGCTTAGTTGTCCACCTATTTTCACTAAGACCATCAAACATCCATTTGTTAAAGAACGTACAAATTAGAACTGAAATCGTGAAAGATTATTGTATGGACCCAAACCCATGTAATATATCTATCAGAAAGCTTGATACAACTATAACAGAATTTACATAAGTTTTTCATCAATTAGTTTGCAAAGTTATCAGAACATAAAATGAAATATATTTTTCACAGTTGTCTAACATTAGCAGATGACGAAATTAGTCATATCATATCTTGATTTATACCTTTTGGACATATGGAAAACCCATCGCCACTTTTGAAATTCGTTGAAATATGATACGATTAATACCTTCATGCTTATATATATATATATATATATATATATATATATATATATATATATATATAATTTAGCTTCTTCACATATCTATTCTCATCTAGTTGTAAGGCAGAGCTGTGGTTTGAGCAACTAACTGATAGATTTCAATGGAGAAAATAAGAAAAGGATGTTCCATGAAGCTGAAGATGGAAATTGTGGGAGCAAGAAATATTGAAATTCATTGTGGCTGCAAAGGTCGTTTCTTTGTTAGATATCATCTAAAGAAGAATATAGTAGTGAATACAAAGGAGGTGGAGGCATCCTCATAGCCAGAATGGAAAGAGACGTTCTGCATGGAATGTGGGGGGCAAGGAATTAATGAATTGTTATCGGCATGGATAATGGAATGTGGGATGATTGTGTTTGAAGTGAGGCGGAGAAGAAGAGGAGTATTTGGAAGATTAAAGAGCAAAGTGATTGGACGGCTTCAAGTTTCATGGGAGGAGGAGTTGTCATCTCCCACGCTTTCAATAAAAAATTATTTTCAATTGCAATTGGAGGTGGAGGAAAAATTATCGTCATCTTCGCACTCCTACTTTGGAGATTGCACTGTCTATTACACATGCTGCTTATTTTCTCGACATTTTTCCAACAACAAAAGCATGTGAAGAGAAGATTTGGAACAATCATTGTGAGGGATGTGATGAAAATATCAAATGTAGTGATGTAAACAGGCGGGTAAGACGTTTGGAATGGGATAATTGCAGATATGGCGGACATGTGTGCACGGCTCATTACGACGCCTATTTTTTTAATTATTATAATATAAATGATAGGTTACTGCATTATGAATGTAAAAACTATCGGGTTGATCACACTTCTTTTCAATAGTAATGAAAACTATAATTGCCACAAGCTAAATAAAAATTTCAATGGAGATATTTATTAACGTTAAGATAAATAGAAAACCATACACAATTATTTTATTGCTCAATACAGTCAGTTGAAACTTACATAGGTTTGGCCAATAAAACTCACTTAAGCAGGTTGCAGATAAAAGGATAAATCATCTAGAAGAATCTAAAACTTTCAGTAGTACAGGTGCTCAAATTAATGAATTTACATTTTCAAACAATTTTTTTTGAAAGATAGTAATTTTATAATAGTGAAAATCATAATAGTGTGTCCCACTTTTTTCCTCTTAGAATGCAATCCAACATTGAATTTCCAACATTTTCTAAATGCACAAACAAGAGGCAATTTAGAGGTCCAATTAATCTACTTATATCACCGGCTAGGCACTTAATTTCTCTAACCTTAGTTAGGGTATGATAAGTGCTCACCACGATATCAATTCAATTTTGAAACCACAAGAATCCATAACTCCTAGGTTTCTCTTATTCCATACACAAAACACCTAGGCAGAAAATTCTTCTAAAAAGGGAAATATTAAATTCATTTGAAAGACTATGGACCCTAAGATTATTTCCAATTGGAAACCTATTACTCTTCTAAACATGTCCAAAAATATCATAGCTAAGGCTCTAGCTCTTAGGAGTAGATACTTGATTCCCTAAATTATTCATTCTGAGCAAATTGATTACATAAACATTTGACATGTCAACATACCTTTGAATGTCAATCTAATGAACAACTAGGATATTCTCTAATCATGATAGTAGTAAGAATAACTTCATGGTTTGACTCCTTAAATTTATATATATTCATTTTTAATGGCCTCCCAAGATATTATTGAAATTGTACATTGGTTACAAGAACCAAATTTGAATAGTACAATATCTTCCTATGCATTTCAATGTATCCAAATGACCATACATCTAGATTTTTTATAGAATATCATCGAAGTCAACTTGATTATGACAGACCCAGTGTGATAGTTAAGTTCCAATGCTTGCATTCATACCTTTTGTTTTTATCTCAACTTTTATAATTATCTCAGTTTTTTTTTATTTAGTTTTTTCCTCTTCTTTGAAAAAGCTCCATCACCCATGACTAGACAAAGAAAATTTTGATTCCTTTAGATGATGGGGATGAAAATTAAATTTTCATTCTTTTTTCATGGTAAGGAACCAGAAAACAATTTAATTCCTCGTCTTCACCTTGGAAAATGAATAATGATGTACAGAATGTCTATGGGGTCAAAATTCTTCAAATACCATAAAAATAAACATTAGACAAATACTCATTATCTAATGAGACAATAACATGTACGCATGATAATTTTATGGTGTATGATTTTATAATGTGATGCAAACCTGTGTAATATTTAGATGTTAAAGGATTATGTGATGAAATCCAAACTATGAAATATTATTATGTGAAGCAATTATATATAATTAATTCAATATTTGCATTTGTGATATAATTATAGGGTAGATTTACTCTTTTGTTCTATCCTATATAAATGACCAAGCCATAGTTTATGTTCACAAGGTTAAATTTGGCCCAAATCACATGTTTAATTATACTAATTGACTAACGAGATTAATTATGACTAATCTTGGCCTAAATCATGTCTCCAATTTCACCAATAGACCAATCGTTTCAATTCATGACTAATTTAGCACAAAATCACATCCAATGCTTGTCTAGTTAGGTTTAAGTGGCTCGAATTGCCTTAAATTTCCTTCTTGATTTAAATGGTGGAATTTATGCTTTGTTTTATAATGATATTGAGGTTAATTGACCCATAAATTAATTCTATCTATTCCAAATTATGTTCAATGCATTCAATTTCATCCATTTTATGTAAATCATTGTAAAATGGACTAATTTGTCAATATGTGGGGAAACATGCACTAATTTAGCCCCTTGAATCACATCCTAGACTCATAGTTAGCTTCAATGGGTTCATATTGGCCCCAAATACCTTTATGTTTTCATTTGAATTAAAATTAGGGTTGATTAAGCTATATCTTGCATCCTATATAATTAATTATCCCATAATTTAGGTTCACATGGCTCAATTTTTCCTAAATTACATCCCTAAGACATTTCACAAATTGATTAATTATATTAATTCATGATATAATCAAACCTAATTTAGCAACAAATGACATCCTACTCTTGTAGTTAGGTTGAAAGCGCTCATTATGGCCCTAAATTCCTTTGATTTAAATTTATATGATATTTGGGTAAATTGACCATCCAAATTACATCATATATAGGCAAAATCAAGTTCAAGGTGTTCAATTTCATCCAAAATTCATCATTAATCCTAAAAGTTGATTGATTGGCTCAATATGTTAGGAAATATGTTCTACTTTATCCCCAAATTATATCCTAGACTCGTATAAGGTTAAATGGGTTCAAATTATCCCTAATTACTTTCATGTAAGTGAATTTGTGATAAAATTAAGGTTAAGGATTTAGGGTTTAGGGTTGTAATAGTCGACTAATCAAATTGATATGTTAGGAAATATGATCTAATTTAGCCCCAAATGACATCTTAAACTTATTGCTAGGCTTAATGGGTTCACATTAGCCCTAATTACCATCATGCAAATGAATTTGTGATAAAAGTAGGGTTTAGGGTTTACTGTCAGCAAGTTAGGAAACACGGTCTAATTTAGTCCCTTGAATCACAACCTAGACTTGTAATTAGATTCAATAGGTTCATATTGGCCTAAATTAATTTCTTTCATTTTTGTATTTTTGATCAAATTAAGGTCAATTGAGCTATAAATTAGTTTCATTGGGACCAATTTAGCCTGAATCATGTCTCTAATTACACTAATTGGTTCAATTTATGATGTAATTAGAGTTAATTTAGCCTCATATCACATCTTGCTCTTGTAATTAGGTTGAAGGGGCTCAAACAAACCTCAAATTCATCTTTGATTTAATAAATCAACTATTTGGTTCATCATATGATGCCATTATGGTTAATTTCACTCTAAATAATATCATATGCAATTTAAAATTGTTTAATGTGGAATGACTTTTTTTAAAATCGTATCCCTGATTGCATCTTTTGCTTAATTAGCTCAACTTATGATAAAATCAAAGCCAATTTATCCTCAAATCACATTTTATAGTCATAATTAGGTTCAAAGGCCTTATTCACCCTAATTGTATCCAAAATTGAACCAATCAATTATTTTATTCATTATATGATGACGTTTGAAATTACTGAACCCAAAACCACAGCCTGTACATGTCTAATTTGCATACGTAGTTTAATTAAATTATTCTTTGATTTATTCTCTGATGAATTTGGTTCTGATCAAAACCCAAATAACGTTTTATACTCATGCACTTAGGTTGAAGGGGCTCAAATTAGCTCCAATTGCCTTCATATTTAATCAATGGACTATTTAGCTTATTTACTTATGACAATGGGGTCGACATGCCAAAATTAAATAATTTATAGTCAAAATTAGGTTCACAAGGCTGAAATTATCTCAAATTTTATCATTGATTTCACCAATTCATTCAATCTAAGCTAATTTTACATTAAGTCAATCCTATACACAAAATTATGTCCAAGGGATTCAAATTGATTGTAATTTCCTCCACCATTATAATAATTTACTTATTCATTCATTTTTAATAAAATTAGTCTTAGTTGAACCCTAAATCATGTTATATATAGTCTAAATCATGATTATATAGACAAATTCATGCACTTTGTATAATTATATCCATTATGTCTTTTCTATGGTAGTGTATAGCATGAGACATTCCTTTTTGAAACAAAATAAATTAATAATAAATGTGAACTAAATAAGCATATATCATGATACACAGATAAGTGTAAACATGTATGAATAGACTAAATTTGTATTTTGAATGATATCTGAACATAATGCATACACATTATAACATGTTCATATATGAATAGACTAAATTGATTTTTTGATGCTATGTCAACATAACACATACATTTTATAAAACATATTTGTTATAGCTTGTACATTCTATGATCTATTTGAATTCAAAAACCAAGCGTTGAGGCTCAAGAATGGATTGGATTCTTGAGCCAAAATCAACACACAACTTAATCTAATAATTTTTATATAAAACAATAAAATTCAATTTCTATCACCAACTACATGATTAATTTGAATGAAAATTTTCATAAAATCATTATCATGATGATGGCCATGCTCTCTTCTTCCAAAATATATGATTTTGATAATTTTTAGGCTATTCTAATTTTTTAATATTTGTTGATTTCTATCTATATGTTTTCTAGGCCACTACATGCTTTAAATATACATGCCTATATATATTTTTGTATCTTTTATTTTAATTAATACAAACATGTGTGTGTGTGTGTGTGTGTGTGTGTGTGTGTGTGTGTGTGTGTGTGTGTGTGTGTGTGCGCGTGTGTGCGTGTGTGCGTGTGCGTGTGCGTGTGTGTGTGTGTGTGTGTGTGTGTGTGTGTGTGTGTGTGTGTGTGTGTGTGTGTGTGTGTGTGTGTGTGTGTGTGTGTGTGTGTGTGTGTGTGTGTGTGTGTGTGTGTGTGTGTGTGTGTGTGTGTGTGTTGTGTGTGTGTTTGATTTAAAAACTAGGCCTAATTCTACATGCATTAAAAAAATTACTTTTCATTTTTTAAGGGTTAGCAAACTGCATGACTGGCTATCCAATTTTTTTGTCAATTTTCATGATCTATTTAAATTTTAAAAATTCATTGAAAACTTGTGAAAAAATCTATATTACAAAAAAGATGAGCTTATCTAAAGTTTAACCAAATGTTTTAAATAATACTAAACAACTCTCAAAAAATGAGATGTCGTACAATGTCTCTTTACTCTGTTTTCCTTTAAAAAATGAGTTCCTATTGAAATTTTATATGTTTGAACTAGTTACACTCAACAATTTTTGTTTTTTAAATAATGTTTTGCAAACTAGACTTAAAATTCTAAAGTTCATTTTCTTACACCATCCTCAAATTGTGAATGTGTCCATCTCAAATTATCTTTAGAAGTTGGTATTTATCAATCTTCAGTAAAAACACATCCATGGGTAGGCCCATTTTTTTCCCAACTTTGTACACTTACCGATATTACTATACATTGTGATAAAAAAATATTTTTTTGAGAAATCATGCATGCTAATATGTGGCTAAATGAGTAGTTGTAAAGTGTGATTGGTTGATCCAACCACTCCAACATACAAGAATACATTGATATAAGATTTTATTGAAAGAATCCAATGTGTGAGATGGATGTTTTCTCGAAGATATGATATTTATGTAAACTCCCATCAATGATGGATGTATTCTTTCAATTTTATAATTCCCCTTATTAGATGGATTTTTATTTTATGGTATCTTAATTGATGCAATTTCCCATGTTTGAGATGGATGTTTATCTTACAATAATGCAATTACCCATGTTCAAGATGGATGTTTATCTTATAATGATGCAATTACCCATGTGTGATGTATTTGTGGTTTATATTATTTAGTTATAGCAATGATGGAGTATTACTTGGCTTTTAAAATTTCCAACATGTCTGGTGGATGTTTTGTTAAAAACATCTCCTTATGAATGATTGATCATTGATATGGTTATTATGTGAAAATACCTACATTTTAAAAATTGATCTTATTTGAGATACATTATATTCCTCCTTGTGTACAAAATTCATGCATGATGGAGACACAATTAATTATGTGAATGTTTTTATATTGAAAATTACCTCTTATTTGAGATGCATTATTTTCCTCCTTTTGGGTTGACTTAATTTTTGATTAATAATAAGTAAGATGAATATCCAAAAATTTGGATCCTCTCAAACTAGGTGATAATTCACACATTATTATTATTCCTCCTTGTGTTAGCTTCCATGCATAAACAAGAATATTTATATTTTTCTGGGTGTACCAGAGGTTAGAGGATACCATGACACTATTGAGGAAGGGGCATATGTCTAAAGTATAGCATAATTTAGCTCATGTATTCATCAGGTTATGAGATATATGGTTAATTCTAGGGGATATATGCCAACTTTTGATGAAGATGAATGTAACCAATGATATTGTTTGATTTTGTGAATCTTCCATAAATCTTGTCAAATGGTTGACTACTTTTACTATGTAATGATGATAGATAGATAATTGAACTAGATTCTTTGGAAGGATGTGGATCTAAATTCCAAACTCTCGTAATGTGTGCCACCATGGGCCCATGATTGAGAATGGAGGTGTTAATGAAGAATTGTGTTTTATGGATTTTGGGTTTATTGAACTACCATGTAATATGAAATCAAATGGGGGAGTGATCGAAAAGCCCAAAATCTAGCAGTGCCTAATCCAGAGGAAAAAAATCCATTATCAAAAGAGAAGTATGGTTTAGTGGACATCATTTCCCTATCTAGATGCTTCAAAATCCCAATGGGACCTTCCTTGAAATTACTCCATGTGTATCAAAATATATCTACGTGATGGTATGTTAGATTGGGGTCATAAAGGCCCCATTTAGTGCATATGTAAAACTACAACTCCCTTTTACCAGTTGCCCACCTCATAGGTATGTGGCCCATTTTATCCTCCGAAGATGCCACCTTATTAAATTCAGCACATAATACCCAATGGGCATTGGGGAGAACATCATCTATTGTCACGTCTAAATATTTGTGGATTTTTTTTTATTTTGATGTTGAATTATCATGTCTATATTGTAACGCCATCCATGTTAATGTGCAATTTCCTAGTTTCAATCGTAGGATACACTTATAGAAATATGATTAAGGTGGAGCTGATGAGAGAGAGAATAAGAGAGGGAGTTGACTATAATGAGTGGAATTATGTGAGTGAGTGTATCAACAAGAATGATATAAAGCAAAATGTAAATTTCTTTTCCACTTCTATTTTCTTTATTTTCTAGTTTGTTGGGAGTATCAACTAGATAATATGTTTTGAATACATAGTCCATAGATAATGGAGTAGGAAATGCAAATGAAGGTGAAGGAGATATGAATGTCAAAGGATCAAACCCTCCAAATGAAATTAAATTAGGTAAGGATATTGGAAGAACAAATCTTGCAGATGAAGGTAAACTAAAAGGTTTGCTAGATGATAGTGAAAAATAGCTAAGAGAGGCTAATAACTTAATAAATGTCTGTACTCATACTTATTTGGTTTTATTTTTCTTATAATTTCTATCATGATGCTTTTCGGTGTTGGAATAGTTCCTTGTTGGTGCTGAAATTGATGAGCTTAAAGCCATGAGATGTGAAGCTCTAGAGACTTTTGAAAAATGTCTCACAAAAGTAAGAACCTTTATAAGACTATGATTCTTTAAAAAGTGTTTGAAATATGTTGAAAGCAAGGTTTAGAGTAAGGTAATATTGAGTACATAACACATAATGGCTCATATGTTCCAACACGTGCATGATGGGCATGACAATACCTTTCATCGAGAGAGATACTCCATAGAAATGATAAATAAAAGAAGACATCATAACATGTCACAGGAGATAAAATCCTATTTCGAAAACACCCTCATAATAATCATAAATGATATGTTTGGAATGAGGATCTAAATAGGTTAGTAAAACGAGATAGAGTTAGACTTGATGGAGATAATGTAATTTAATTTTGTTCCTATGCTAGTTAAAGTGAGAAATCATTGTAAGTTCATAGATTATGGTTGTCATGTGATTAAAAGAAATACCTGATACTAGAAAAGGATTCAATGATGTAAATAAGTGTTTCATGTTTTGTGAATATGCTTCCAATTGAAACATAATTTGATTTATCACTATCCCCTTTTATGTATATTAGATCTTAAAATATAATTTGGTACTTTTAGCACACAATTATTGGGTTCTGAATGCATGCCATATTTTCAAATGATTATATTAAGTTTTAGTGAGTCATTTCATCATGCTAACAATTGCTTATGAATTTCAGGTCATGAAATTATGTTGTTCTAGTCCAAATCAAAAGGTCACTATCATGGTTCTCGTAATAGGTCTTTTTGGCTAGATTTATGGTCAGTAGACAAGATTGTGATCATTGACTCTAATTTTTGCTAGATTACAAAAATCCTTAGATCTACCATATACCATGGGATATGAATATTAATAAATATTTTTGTAATTAAGATTTATCCTCATATTTATTTTGAAATCTATGAGCAAGTAAAGCATTTCATGTAAAACTAAAATTATCATTCATGGAAATAGAAGTTGTAATTTCAGACATATCTAGTTTTTCTACCATTCATGTGATAAATACATTTATGTTCATTGGTTCCTAATGTATTCCATATTTTCATAATATAATCTTAATATTAGTTGTATATTAATTGTTCATTTTGCTATCCCAATAAAATAAGACACTAATATAGATAGATTGAATCAAAATTTAATCAAAATCATTTCCTTTTAAGTTCAAATAATATTTGATATTAAGTTTTTAAAAGCTTATGTAAAGTACCTTATATTTGTATCAATGTTTTTGATAGATATGTCACCTTATTAATATTATAATGCACATCTATTCATGTCTATTACAAATATAGCATGGGTTTCGGTACATAAGATAATTTTCATGATTTCAGTTCTAATCTCTAAGTTACTTTGGAAACAGATTTTTGTTAGTCTTAGTGAAAATAGTTGGACAACCAAGAATTAGTAGGACAACTAAGAAGTGATGATCTTGTTTTCCTATGTAGAATTATGTATGTTTTACTTCAAAACAATTATCCTCATGTTATTTTGTCAAACAATTAACGTGCCTTCTATAGGATGGTAAGTCATAAGACATCCCATAAAACTAGATAAACAACTAACCTATGAAAATAATCTTAGATTTTCAATCTTTTAGGCCTCCCTGTTCAAATGCTCCCTCCTTCCTTACCAATGGAATGGCCTGGGCTCGATGAAATGGAAACACTGGGATCATCGTTTATGAAAAAAATTGGTGATTATGTGTAGGGGTTCTCAAAATGATGCATTTAAGGGAGGTACAACCTTCAAATAATCATAATGTGAAGTGGATTTGAAAATTCAAATAATTTCATCCATTTCAGTCTGTCATTTTGTCCACGTAGGATGGCCAGGCTGGGTGACCACGTCGATCCATGAATGCTCGTTTAGGCCTATTCTAAGTGTATGTTGATTTAGGCAGACGGTGATATAATGGCGAAAATCTATTAGCAACTTTTCAATGTTGCTTGGGGTTGGTGGGGCCCAGAAGCACCACACCAACATGTTGCGATCGACCCTTACAATTTAAAGACATGAATACCCAAATTTTCTATTCCAATTGCAAATGGTAAAAGTGAAGGAATAATCACATTTACAAAGTGTATTCAAATTTGAACTCAGTATTATTCATTTAGTAAAATTTTAATTATTTTTATATTGAAAATATGTGATATATTTCATTACATATAATACATGGTTAATTTAAAAGGTAGTAATTTTTAAGTTCTCAATTTCAGAGTTTATATACTATCAAGAGTTATGTTTCGCTGATGTTTTGATAAACTTTTGTTTTTCACATTTCTTATAACATTTTTAAAAACAAGTTTTGAAAAAACAAATATGTATGAGAGATATTATATAGAATTTATGTGTTACATTTTATGACATACCATCAAGATGGATGATAAAATTCTTCGATTTACTTAAAATTAATTATATTAATATAATTATCTTACATAAATCTACATTAAAAAATGTCAAAAAATATCATTTTCAATGTATATCACATATATAACATTATATAAACTTAAAACAAATTTTGAATGAAAATCTAAGTGTGATATGGGCTTTTTCAAAAAGAATCCACTAGCAATTTGTTTTCAGCCGTTACGTGTGGATGAGAATCATTTGAATTGTTCATGAATTTGAATTACCACAATTAAATAATTTTATAGAAGTGGCCCTCAACAAATATTGGTGCTATCACCATTCCTCTTAGGATGTGAAATTATACTCTCATAAAGGTACTATATTTCCCTGACTTGATAAAAAATATCTTGTCTATAATTTAGGTCTTGAATCATAATTTTAAGGTAGATTTCATGATCAAGAATGAAAAAAAATCATCTCCTATCATGGAAAGGTCAAGTCATTACTAGATCCTTTTTGAAAGATCAATTATTTTCCTTAGATGCAATTTCATTCGATGTTATTGCTCTCTCCGCCTCTACAATAAAATCGACTACACTATGGCATTATCGATATGGGCACCTTTTCATTGTTTCTTTATACCAGCTTAGCTCTAAGTCCATATTCCATGGATTCCTTAGTTGTCCCACTTATTTCCTATATGACCTATATACATTGTTGGCAAACAATGTAGGGGTTTCATTCAAGCGGAGTTCCTCACAAGCCAAATATCATCTTGATGTGGTACATACTAATATGTGTGTACCCCTACCTAATTCCTTAAAAGGATTAAAGTACTTCTAATTATTCATTATTTATTTATCTTGAAATACATGGGTGTTCTTTCTCAATAATAAGAGTTAAGCATTTAGACATTTCAAGGTCTTCTGCCAGTTTATTCTCACCTAGTAAGTGAGGCCTCTTCGATTCCTTCACTTAGACCAAGGGGGGAATTCACATCAAAGGAATTATTAGCATTTTTGAAGTAACAAAACATTAAATAGCACCTAACTACTCCCTATACACCTTAATAGAATGCAATAGTAGAGAAACAAAATTGTTCAGTCATGAAGATGGCTCATTGCATGCTTTCCACTATAAATTTAGATGCACCATTCTGGGCAAAACTAGTTTAGATAACTATATATCTTCTCAATCAGGAACCCACAAATATATTTTAAGACAAGATTGCATAAGAGGTATGGAGTGGTCATAAACCTTCGATCTCTCATCTTAGAGTATTTGGTTGTATATCTTATATGCATGTTCATATACAAAGAGGAAGAAGACTAAACCAAAGACTCTCTAGTACCTTCTATTGGGGTATAGCATTACCTTAAAAACATATCATCTCATCGATCCTGATACAAAGAAGATATATAAAATTTGATATGTTGTTTGTGATGAGTCATAGATTGACTCATTGCCATAAATGGAGTGAAAACATACCACATCTCATAGACTATTCCCACAATTAGATGATGAGAATGAAGAATCTTGTCACAAAGAAGGTGAGCTATAAGGATAATTTTTCATTGATTTTGGAAATATAGAAGACAATTATTCATCAAATCGTCAATAACATTGACATCCAAAATGGGTATAAGTCGACATCAGGGACTCATACCTGAACTATAATCCAAACAATTCATTAGGAGTTCAGACCAAAAGATAAGTGAGAAATGAAGTTAATTTATCACTAATGAGTTTAGTAGTTGATAGCACCAATCCAAAGACAATTCAATAGGCTTTATGTCAGCCTCAGTTGAAGAAGACCATGGATGCTAAGTATGATGCCCTCATAAAAAATGGGACATGGGAACTTATTGATCTACCTATAGTTAAGAAATCCATTGGATACAAGTGGGTTTTCAAGACAAAATACAAGGTAGATGGATCTATCAGAAAATACAAATCATGACTTGTTGCAAAGGGATATGCTCAATAAGAAATAATTTATTATGAGGAGACCTTTGCACCCATTTCTAATATCAAGACCTTTAGAGTTATTTATGCACTCGCATCACAAAAGGGATGGAAGCTTCAATAGCTGGATGTTAAAAGTGAATTCTTCAATGGTTATCTCAAATAAGAAGTGTACATGACCCAGCTAGAAGTCTTCATGAATGAACATCCACATTTAGGGTATTGCATCTAATTAAGTCACTTCATAGACATATGCGAGCACCAAGGATATGGTACATTAAGATTGATGATCATCTATTGTAGCACAGATTCATTCATAGCCCCTCAAATACAAATTTGTATATTAAGAAGATAGGCATAGAGATTAACATTCTTTGTTGTATGTAGATGATCTCATGATCACACAAAGTTCAAATGATCTTGTTGAAGAAGTAAAGAATGACTTGAAGAAATACTTCAATATAACAGATTTGGGGCTACTTCATTATTATTTTGGCTTGGATATTTGGCAAAATAAGAATCATATTTTCATCTCTTATATGAATATTCCAATACAATCCTTAAGAAAAACAAGATGAATTATTGTAAACCAATGTCAAATATGATGGAGAAAGGTTTGTAACTATCTCAATTTTAGGATTCACCTCAAGTAGATGAAACTCACTACATGTAACTTACTAGGAGTGTCATTTACTTGACTTATAACAGACCAAAAATATGCTTTTTTGTCATCTATCTTTTAAGGTTTATACAAGATTGAAAGAAGTGTCATTGGGTTGCAGTGAAGCATGTTTCAAGATATGTTTGAGGTATAGTTGATTATAGTATGGAATACAAGAAAAATTCAAAATTATTGTTGTAGGGTTAAAAAGTATTAGATTGTGATGGATCTATTGATGAAAGTAAATCAACTTTAGGATATATATTTCATCTCAGATCTGGACCAATTTTATGGATTATTAGAAATAAATCTATATGTACTCTCTCATCCATAGAATTAAAATACCCTGCCACATGAGGAGATGTGTGTGAATCAATTTGGTTACATCGTAGTTTGTTTGACATATACATTCCTAAATATAAGACACCAATCCTTTTATTGTTATAAGAATTAACTTGATGTATTATCCATGAAAATAAAGTTGAATATATATATGAAAAATTACCAAAAATATGGTATCAGACTACCGTAAAGGGAGGACACTAGATAATTTGTAAAATAGAATTTGTTATAACTAATACTTAAAAATAATGTAATATATCTTATTTTATATTTATTACACTAAAATTCCCTCCGTTATTACATTATTATTACAAATGTATTAACTAAATAGCTCAAATTTCACCTTTCTAAGGGATTTGGTGAGTATATTAGTTATTTGTGAAATTGATGGGTAGTACTAGAGATGGATATGGTGGTTTAAGACTTGATCTCGAATGTACTAACATTCAACCTCCATGTGTTTGGTTCTTTCATAAACAATAGGATTATTCACAAGCTTCAACACACCCTAATTGTCATAATGAAGGATATGTGGCTTCTCTTCACTAATGCCCATATCAACAAAAGTGCAATGTAATGATATCACCTCATACATAGCTCCATGTGTAGTACAATAATCTATATCAATAGATGAGAGAACAACAACAATTTGTTTCTTACTAATCCATGAGATTAGTCCATATCTAAGGTGAAATATGTATCCTAACATTGACTTTATATCATCAACATATCTGGCATAGTCTGAGTTAGTGTATCCCTATAATAATAATTGAGTATTCCTCTTATGTTCCATACCATACTAAAGTGTACCTCAGACATGTCTCAAAACATGATTTTTTGTAACCCAGTGACATTTCTTTGGTTCCTACATGAATTTGAAGAGATAGATTACAACAAAACATATATTTGGTCTAGTGTACATCAAGTAGATGAGACTCCCAATGAGTTGTCTATGGAGAGTTGCATTAACTTGAGGTAAGTCATGGAATCGAGAGAATTGTAAACATTTCTCCATTGGTGTTGAAAGAGGTTTATAATCTTAAAATTTTCACTTTTCTAGAAGTGTCTTGGCATATTTTATATGGGAGATAAAAATGTGATTTTTTTTCTACCATATCTACAAGCCAAGATAGTAATGGAGTAGCCCCAAATCAATCATGTCAAATGATCTTTTGAGGTCATTCTTCACAATATCAACGTGATATTTGTAACTTATAGTGATCACAAGATCATCTACATAGAAAATAAGAATGATGATTTATGTTCTTACCTTATTTATGTATAAGTTAGAATCTGAGGGGATAAGGGTAAAAGCATGTTGCAAAAGGTGATCATCTATCTTGATGTACCATGCCTTAGGAGCTTGTTTCAATCCATATAGTGATTTGATGAGATGGAATACCTTTTTAGGATGATATTCATCAATAAATCCTTCTAGTTGGGTCATGTATACTTCTTCTTTGAGATCATTATTTAGGAAATCACTCTTGAAATCCATCTACTAAAGTTTCCATTTATCTTATGCTGTCAACGCACAAACAACTCTGATGGTCTTGATCTTTGCAATGGGTGCAAAGTTTTCTTGATAGTTAGTGCCTTCTTTATAAGTATATATCTTTGCTACAAGTCATGATTTATGTTTCTTAATGTATTTGTATGCCTTATATTTAGTTTTGAAAACCCATTTATAGCGTATGGGTTATTTTCCTATAGGAAGATCAACAAGTTACCAAATCTGATTTTGCACGAGTGAGTCATACTCAACATCCATGCCATTCTTCCATTATAGTTGACTTATTACTTCTTGAACATTATCACGTTTTGAGATATCAATTAATGTACTCATGAGTGCAAAATTTACCTTGTTTCTTATCTTATTCCTCATTCTGACTTTGAATGAAGTATGGGAGTCTTTGATGATGCTTTGTACCCTCTTCAGATGGGAACTCTGTTGCTAATGTGAAGATCTACTTTGCTAATGTGAAGAACTACTTGGTGGATTTTCTATTTCTCTAATATCAACATACTTCTCCCCTTGTATCTCATCTTCTCTATGAGAAGCCTCCTTGTCATCTGACTTGGATATTAATTGGTGAGAGGTGGTTGGTGTTGATTTTTATTTTTGCATCATTGAGTCAAAGGATGACTCATCAAAAACCACATCTATACTTTTGTAAATTTTCTTCATCTTGGGATCCTTGAGATGGTATACTTCTGAGGTAGTGATATACCAAATAGGATGCAAAGGAGTGTTTTTGACTTGAATTTCTTTCTCTTTTGAGTTGGGACATACATATATGTTGTGTAACCAAACACTTATAAAATTATGCTTAGACATGTAGGGAGCAGTCAAATTATATTTGATGCCTTGTTAGTTTAGGATTGCCAATAACTTATTTGATGTGAATTCCCCCCATCAATCTGAGTGGAGGTCTCTTTCACAACTTACTGATAGAAGACTAGAAATGATGAAGGGCCTCACTCTTCTTCTTCATGAAAAACACTGATGTTTTCTAAGAGTATTCATCCAAAAATAGTTGGAAGTACTTATATCCTAAAGATAAAGAAAGTAATAATCCATTAAAATTGGTATGAATAACCTCCAAACATTTCTTGGCATGAAAAGAACTTGCCTTGAATAGATCCCTATGTTGTTTGCTTGCAAGACATCTAAGGAAAATGGGAAATGAACTAAATAACTTGGTAAATCCATGTACCATCCCTTTTGAACATAGCTAGTATAAAGATCCAATTGATAGGTGACCATAATAGTAGTTCCAAAAAGCAGTAGATTCTATCATAGAGGTAGATAGAGCTACTATCAATAACTTCTTATGTGCATTATAATTATATTCTTCAGGTTTTTCCCCATCAAATCCATTATCTTGTTGAGATATGAGATGTCCCTTCTACATCCACTAGTGGGGATTTCTTTTTGATTTTTGAGAATCATTGCATCCTGATGTGCTTTCTTTAATGGAAGATCCTTGTTTCAAGATATTATACCAATCATTATCTATGTCATGAGTGTTTGTTTGACAGATGTGACACCACCTCTTCAATTTTAGTTATTTTTGATGTCGAGATAGTTTATGATTTTGTTTCTATGGTTTATTTTTTATAGTTCCCTTGTGAGACTTCTATCCTTGTTATTGCTTTGAGATAAGAGATATATATTGAAACTCACCCTAGACTAAGTTGATATCTTCTTTTTACTAAAGCAGGTTCATGAGTTATTTGAGTGACACTATTCTATTTGGAGACCTTCAACATATGACAAACACTCTAAATTGGTAAGGGATTGCTCTTATGGTGATTTGGATCAATATTTGGTCATCTACCATCTCATCGAGTGATGACAATTCTATTCATAGCTCAACCACTCAACATAAGAATTCATCGACTTTCTCAACAAACTCCATAGAGAGTGTGTGAATTCTTGACTATAGATGGATGATCTTTATCTCATTTTTTGCCTCATAGATGGTTGCTAATTTATCTCATGTTGTCTTTTCTCTATCTGCATCCCTGACATATATCTTCATGTCATCAATGATTCTAAACATAATCAACATTAAGGCATTAACATTAGTAATTTCATATTTTATGATCACATTGAGATTAGTAGGAACCTACATAGTTCCTGTGATGATGCCTCGTAATCATTCAAACTAAAGGATGGTTTGCATTTTCATTTTGTAGGTGGCATAGTTTGACCCTTTGAGAAGTTGGGTATGTGATATAAGTAATTTTGGATCAAACATTATAAAGAAATATATTTTATCTTATTTTTATGAGAGAGAAATATAATTCTTTTTACTTGCTGATGGGAAAATCAATCTTGGAGATGATCACAATAATTACGTGCTGAGAGACAAGGATGCTTTCTAGGGTGTTCAACCTCATATTCACAATCTATGTCTTATCCAACTTCATGTTTGGCTCATATTCTCCATCTTAGTAGCATACATCAAATAAGAAATATTTGAAAGGTCATGTACATATTAGCTCCTTAAACTGAAGGTTACCATAGTCACAGATGGCTTCTAGCAAGGCAAAGTACAAATTGGAGCTCTCCTAAGCATCATGATGGTTTTCTATGATCTGCTTATCTATTTGATGGCTTTTAGCAGTTCCAATAGTGTCCTTAACACTAGACATATATGGTGGTCTCACTCATGTCTCAGCTCTACAGGATCTCTTACTTGGTGTTTGGCTACTACAATAACCTATTCTTCCTTGGGTGGTTTGTAATATTTAACATAGGCAGCTTTTTTCTTTGTAAAAAAATGATCTACCTTTACTCCCTTCACTTATTTTGAATCTAATAGCCTTCAAAAATATATTGGCTCATGATTATCAAGCTTGGGTCTCTATATATAAATTGACCTCACCTGTGGCTATAAAAACCATACCAATAGGCATCTTCTCCTTTTTTAACATTTGGGATTGTGAAAAATGATAATAACGCCATCCACCATAGACTTTCGTGTGTCTACTAAAACTCTCTATGTGACCAAAAATAATATATTATAGCACTTTCCTACGTAGTTTCATGTTGCTTATAGCAATGATTAGATGGCCTTAGAACCTAGTGGCCCATTGGCCTTGCCTTGGACCCTACGACTATGCAAATCTTGACAAAGTGTTCCTTCTTTTCTAAAAGTATCCACTCAGACTATTGCACCATCCCAGGGAGGTTTCAACACTAGGCTATGTTTTATACTAGTCAAGACTTTGATGCTTCTTCTTAAAATTTTGTTATACATCATTGCATATCCCAGGTAATTCCACTCTTCTGCAGCTACAACACTATTCTCTTTCCCTCTTTGTTGCATTATAGGTTTGTATTTAGACCTTTTTTTAGGCTTCAATAGCTTCCAGAAATGTTTCACTATACACCATGCTTCTCCAACTCACTTTAGGCATCGTGGCTCTAATACCCGACTAATGAAAGTATTAACTTGATGTATTATTCATGAAAATAAGGCTGAATATTTACATGACAAATTACTAAAAATATGGTAATAGACTTCCACAAAGGGAGGAGAATAGAGAATTTGTAAAATAGAATTTTTTATAACTAATACCCAAAAATAATGAAACATATCCTATTCTCTATATCTTATGCTAACATTTCTATGGAAATCAGGGTGTGTTAAATCTTGTCAAGAATCCATTATTTCATAAGAGGACCAAACACACTACGGTCCAATGATAATATATTTGAAAACAAGTTTGGAAACACCAAATTCAGCTCCAATACTTCCCAAAAGATTCATAGATAGCAGGTATACTCACCAACTCATATGGTAAGGTGAAATTTGATCACTTTTGGGGTTACATTTTTTTAAAAAAATATAATAAAGGGGGGATTGTTACCTTAGCTAATTATTTATCAATTACATTGATTTATGAACATCTGTTAGGTAACATAATCATAATGTCTTGTACATAATTTTCTTTCAGGGAGAGGTTTACAGTTGTAATAATTATTTATTATATTGTATTTATAATCTTTGCCATGTTGAATCAATTATTCAAACGTTTCATTGCTACAATATTATGTTGAAAATGTTTCATTACTCTATGTTTTTCTTGCCTACTTTGCCTTGATGTCTTCATAAGTGGAAATATATCTTAGCACAATTATTTGTAGTGGATCATACACTTTGTAAAGTCATTGTTGTCAAGATCCTTGAAACTCATAAACACCATTATGTATAAAATTCTAGTGTTTTTTTAGGGTGTAGGCTATGCCATAAATAAAAATGTTGAGGATCATCAATATATTTTCCTTGGTTACATTGTGATGCTGTATTTTTATCTTAGACTAAGGTGAAGTATCGTTGTATTATATGGATTATTTTAGGTTATGTAGTTTTTTAAAAAAACATTGTTTTACCTTACACTAATCCTTCATCCACGTATCATAAACTCACAAGGCATGTCAGGTTATCAAGATAACATATCAATGCTTTTGTTTGAAAATTTCACTTCATGGTTTAAAGTACAATCATGTAATGAAGCTTGTGATGTGTTTTGGATGCTTTTTCAAAATGTATGATGATGTTTCATAAATTAGGAAAGGAAATACAACACATAATGCACTCACGTATTTAAACTAAATGTTAATGGAATTATGATATTCTTGTTCATGTAACTCCTTGATCTATAGTAAGGTTGATAATGCATGTTGATACAATATTATGTTTATTATATTACCAAGACTAATGATATATATCTTGTAAATCATGATTTAGTGTGTTTATAATCTCATCATATTACTATGGATATATATACTAAATGGATGCTTGGGGTTAAAATTAGATGGAAATCTTGTGTTGGTAATGAGGGAAAGGATGTTTAAGTAAAATTATTTTATTTTAACCTTATTGTCTTATGCTAATGGATCCACTAGAATCATTGATCTAGGGACAAGTAACATTTACAGTATATTACCTTGTATTATAATGTTATGTATTTCTTGCTCATATTTGGTGTTTACATTCACTTTTTCTACTAATAATGCTACTTGTAAATGAGTACTCCAGTTAATGCGCTATTGTAAATATTTAAGACAACATTGAGTTCCTATAATAATGTCTAAGTTAAATGTTCTTTTCAAACTTGCATTTATTTTTATATGTTCTAATCTTTCTTATAGTAAATAAACCCTTAAGTCCTATCATTTTTAAAATCACAAGGTACTTGTAGATTGAAGAGTCTCAATGTTGGTCATGATGTTGGGCACACTTAGTGTTATTATAATATCTAAGGGAATCAAGGAATTAAAATGTAAGATTCAAAGCTTTTAGGCCTATGCCATTCTTATGGAATTTAACATACCCTAGTTAATATATATTACTAGATTAGACAATAAAAATATATTGTTTGGCTTACTTATTATGTTGTATTATAAATAACCTAATTCTCATAGATAATTTTTATTTTGGATATAATTATTAATTTAGTTTGTATATATTATAAACTCAATATCTTAATATTTTCTTATGCATTTTTGCATTTTGATGTAATAGCTTAATTTAATTTGATGTGCATTTTTAAAGTGGCCTCTAGAAATGAAAATTAGAATGTAGATGGTGAATGATAGTATACATGGAAAAAATTATTAAAACAAGTTTTTGTCTAACCTACTTCAAAGTGCAATGACAACCATTTAGAGGTTAGAAAACATTATAGATAAGAAGAATAAGGTCTTCAAGAATTTTATTATGGAGTGTAAGAAGTTACATCGTACAAATCTCACACTCCAGGATGAGATGTTGGAACTTGAAAAAAAGTGTGTCAATTTTGATATTATCAATTCATACATGAAAGCACTCTTTGACTACATGGGAGAGATATTCAAGGCCCTAAAAATAAATAATGATGGAATTATTTTAATCTATGAATAAGAGCTAAAAAATTAGAATCAAGAGTGGGAAACTATGTGTGAGTAAGTTAAATGGATGAGGCTAGGTAGCAATGGCATTTTAATGACTAAAAATGAGGATTACTTATGAACATTTACTTTTGTGACTGATGTGTTGTGTATACTTATGGAATTTTATAGATATCTTGTTCAAACATTGGAAAAGTGAATTAAAATAACTATGGATTTCAATAAATTTTAATAGTGAACATTTTTGTATTTAATTTTGTGTCTCTTCTACCTTGAAAAAAGCATTTCATAACATTTTGTCTAAGTTTAGCTATCTAATGTTGGAAAAAAGTGTTATGTCAGTTTTCTATATTTACACTTTTTATCAATTTAGCATTATCTAACAAGATAAATGAAATGTTTTTATAATTGTAATGATAAAGGCTAGCAATTACTCCAATATTATACTTTCTAATATATAAATATAGAAAAATGAAAATTTTATTGTCATTAAGGGTGTATTAAATAGTGTGTAATTTGTGAGTTTGCCTTAACCAATGCACCTATAGTAATAATTAATATGCATTGCAACCTACCTTGGTTCTAAAAAATAAAAATGAACTTGTGTAACATCATGAAGATATAAACTATAGATGTGTTTATTTGAACTTGCAATGGCATTGTTAAGGATCTTACTCCTTACCATTGATACAATAAATTATGCATTTCACCTATCTTCATAAATAGAGAATTTGTTACTGTTTATTTTATATAGCACCTCAATATCCATTATTTAAAAACTTTTACTTTTAATGATGTAAATCTGCATATTTATTGCTTAATAGATTGTTATGTCAAAGATATCCACTTTGATGATTGTTTTTCTAATTCACTCAATTTAATTTTTTGTGATTTATTTTTCTAATAACTTGATGAAGGGGCTGATAATCGAAGAAATTTCCTTTTATTTATTTATGATATTTGTGTCAATTGGCCCCCCATAATACATCATGTAATAGGAAAATCAAGTTCATGGTGATCAATTTCATCTAACATTCATCATTAATTCCTAAAATTGACTAATTGGCTCAATATGTCAGTAATTATGTGCTATTTTATCCCCAAATCATATCCTAGATTCTTATTTAGGTTAAATGGGTTGAAATTGTTCCTAATTAACTTCATGTAAATGCATTTGTGATAAAATTAAGGTTTCAGATTTAGGGTTATAATAGTTGACTAATCAGATTGATATGTAAGGAAATATGAACTAATTTAGCCCCAAATCACATCTTAGACTCACAGGTAGGCTTAATGGGTTCAAATTATCCCTAATTACCTCCATGTAAATGAAATTATGATAAAATTAGGGTTTAGGGATTAGAGTCAGCATGTTAGGATACAAGATCCAATTTAGTCCCTTGAATCACAACCTAGACTTGTATTTAGGTTCAACAAGTTCATATTGGCCTCAATTAATTACGTTCATATTTGTATTTGTGGTAAAATTATAGTCAAGTGAGCCATAAATTAGGTTCATTTAGATCAATTTAGCCTAAATCATGTCTCTAATTACACTAACTAACTAATTGGATCTATTCATGACATAAATAGAGTTAATTTAGCCCCAATTCACATCTTACTCTTGTAGTTAGGCTGAAGGGGCTTAACATAGCCTCAAATTCCTCTTTGATTTATTGAATCAATAATTTAGTTCATCATATGATGACATTATGGTCAATTTCACTCTAAATCATATCATATACAATTAAAAATAATCTAATTTACCTCAAATTTTTAAAAATTGTATCACTAATTGCACCTTTTGTCTAATTAGCTCAATCTATGATAGAATCAAAGTCAATTTATCCTCAAATCAAATTGTAAATTCACTATTAAGTTGAAGGGCCTCATATTCACCCTAATTTCATCCAAAATTGAACCAATCAATTATTGTATTCATTATATGATGACATTTAAATTTATTGAACCCAAATCTAGATCATATACATGTCTAATTTGTATATGTGATTGAATGAAATAATTCTTTGATATATTCTCTAATGAAGTTGGCTCTGACAGAGACCCAAATCACATTTTATAGTCATGCTTGCAGGTTGAAGGGGCTCAAATTAGCTCCACTGGCCTTCATATTTAACCATTGGACTATTTGCCTTATTTATTTAAGACATTGGTGTCAACATGCTGAAATTAAATCCTTTATAGTCAAAATTAGGTTCACAAGGCTGAAATATTCTCAAATTTTATCATTGATTTCACTAATTCGTTCAATCTAAGCTAATTTTACCTTAAATCACATCCTATACACAACATTACTTTTAAGGAGTTAAAATTGATCATAATTTCCTCCAGCATTACAATAATTGTCTCATTCATACATTTTTAATGAAATTAGGCCTAGTTGAACCCAAAATCATGTTATATAGTCTAAATTATGACTGTAAATAAAATTTAACAAAAATTTCATCACTTTATCCATGATGTCTTTTTTTTGGTAGTGTATATCATGAGACATTCTACTTTGAAATAAAAAAATAAATTATAAATGTGAACTAAATAAGTTTATATCATGATACGTAGATAATTATAAACATGCATGAGTAGACTAAATTTGTATTTTTAATGATATGTTGACATAATGCATACACATTACAATACTTTCGCATATGAATAGATTAAATTTATTTTTTGATACTATGTCAACATAAAATGTTTTAATTAAAGCTTGTACATGATATGCTTTGTTTGAATTCAAAAACCAAGCATTGAGGCTCAAAATTGGATTGGATTCTCGAGTCAAAGTCTTGGTCATGTCAACACACAACCTAATCATATATTTCTTATAGAAAATCACAAAATTAAACTTCCTTCACCAAATACACTATTAATTTCAATGAAAAAAGTCATAAAATTATTATCATGATGATGACCAAGCTCTCTTTTTCCCAAATATATTATTTTTATAATTTTTTGACTATATTAATGTTTCAATCTGTGTTGATTTCTATCTATAGCTTTTCCAGGCCACTACATGCCTATATATGTTTGTGTATAATTTATTTTAATGGGTAGAAATAAATGTGTGTGTGTGTGTGTGATTACAAACTAGGCCTAATTATAAATGCATTAAAAAAATCATTTATTTTAGGGTTAGTGAGGGCTGCATGACTGGCTATCCATTTTTTTGTCAATTTTCATGATCTATTTACATTTAAAATTTTAAAAATTTAAGAAAATATACGTTACAAAATAGATGATCTTTATTAAATTTTAACCAAATGTTTTAAACAATATTAAATGATGCTATAAAAATGAGATGCCGTATATTGTCTATTTACTCTACTTTCCTAAAAACTTTGAGTTCCCAGTCAAATTTTATATGTTTGACCTAGTTATACTCAACAATGTTTTTTTTTTAAATAATATTTTTGAAACTAGACTTAAAATGCTAATGTTCATGTTCTTACACCATCCTAAATTTTTAAATGTAGCCATCTCAAATTATCTTTAGAAGTTCATATTTATCAATGTTCAGGAAAAACATATCCATGGGTAGGCCCCTTTTTGTCCCCCAATTTTTTGCACTTGACCATATTACTGTACTCTATGATAAAAACCATGTTTTCGAGAAATCATACTTGTTAATATGTGGCTACAAGAGTAGTGGTAAAGTGTGATTGGTTGATCTAACCACTCCAACATACAAGAATACACAAATATAATAATTTATTGATAGAATCCAATGTTTGAGATTGATGTTTTCTCTAAGATATGCTATTTATGCAAATTCCCATAAATGATGGATGTATTTTTTCAATTTTATAATTCCCATTATCAGATGGTTTTTTATTTTATGGTATCTTAATTGATGTAATTTCCCTTGTTTGAGATGGATGTTTATCTTACAATGATTCAATTACCCATGTTTGAGATGCATGTTTATCTTACAATGATGCAATTACCCATGTGTGATTTATATTATTTAGTTATAGAAATGATGGAATATTACTTGGTTTTTAAAATTTATAACATGTCTGGTAGATGTTTTCTTAAAAACATCTCGTTATTAATGATTGATCATTGATATGGTTATTATGTTGAAATACCTACATTTTTAAGATTCATCTTATTTGAGATGCATTATATTCCTCCTTGTGTACCAAATTCTTGAATGATGTAGAAACATAATTATGTGAATGTTTTTATATTGATGTGATACCTCTTATTTGAAATGCATTATTTTCCTACTTTTGGGCAGAATTAATTTGTGAAAAATAATATGTAAGATAAATAACCCAAAATTTGGATCCTCTCAAATGGAATATAATGCACACATTATTATTATTCCTCCTTGTGTTTGCTTTCATGCATGAAGGAAAAGATTGATATTTCCTTGGGTGTACCAGAGGTTAGAGGAATCCATGAGAGTGTTGAGGAAGGGTGATATGTCTAAAGTATACTATTATTAATCTCATATATTCCTAGAGTTATGAGATACATGGTTAATTCTAGGGGATAGATGCCAACTATCGATGAAGACAAATGCAACCAATGATATTATTTGATTTTGTGAATCTTCCATTCATCTTGTCAAATGGTTAACTAATTTTAATATGTTATGATGATAGATATAATTTGCATCCTTAATATTAAAACCCTTATTTTTTATTAATTGATGCATAACTTGGCTTATCCAGTAGTAGTTACTATTATCTCTTGAATAAGCATCACCTTAACTTAGGCCAATGATTAAGTATTAATCCTAGTTGGGCCTATTAATTGAGATATTTTATATGATTATGGACAATGGTTATTAATTTAACATTTGATTAATTAATGTTAGATCACACAAAAATATATAATTATTATAGTTTTGATAAAAATTTGATTATTATGATTAGTTTATATGCCTTCATAACATAGAGGCATTGTGATGAGCTTTGTTTTTTAGTTGGAAACATAAGTCTCCAAATGGATTATAATATTATTATATACTAATAATGAGATGCTTTGGTAATGGTATTATTACATTCTATTGGGTGGTTATTTGAGTTGACACAAGTGGGAGCTCAAGAAATAGAGATCCAAATGTGATCATGGATCTCAATAATAGCATGGATGATGGTAGTGACCCAATATATAATGGTTTACGTGGAACATTGGCCACATGGACACTTGGCACCTTAGTATTTTGTATTATAAATAAAAGTGAATAAATTACATTAAATGTGGATAATAACACATGAGACAATGAGAATGGAAAATTTTGTTTAAAAGAGAGAAAAGCTTAGGACTACTAAGGTATAAACATGACAAATTGAAAAAGGCCACATAATTATATATCATATTTATGATCTCCATGTAAATGATAGTTTTGAATTATCATTGACTAAACCATAAGCCATGTAGTGTCTGTCATGATGGATAAATTTCTTAGATAGAATTAATAAAATATGAAAGAGTCCCTCACAAATACAGTGACTCGTGAAGAATTAAAAGTAATGTGGACTATGGAAAGAAAACATAGTTGTCCCAACAATAATAAATTAAATGTGGATAGGACTAGAAGCAACCAAAAGGAGATCACATGGTAGATAGATTACAAGTATTAAAGAATAAAAATAAATGAGATCTATTGGCTAACCAAAAAGGTCATCTAAGAAAATTAATGACCTTCACCTAAAATTCATTATAGATGGATAATTTTTTAAAGGAAGTGGTCAAATTGAAATAAGATGTATCAAAAATATTGGAATCTAAAAAGTAATTTATTTTTAAATACAATGAAGGATGGACAATGTGAAACTCAACTATAATTTCACATTGGCATATAGTGGTCACAACATCTTATTTGTTACACAAGAGTTCTCTCTCTCTCTCTCTCTATATATATATATATATATATATATATATATATATATATATATATATATATATATTTGTGTGTGTATGTGTGTGTGGATATCTACATATAAATAATAGCTACGCATAGTAATATAGATGATGACTTGGAGGAAATGTTTGTATAGTGAAACCACTATCCTTTATGAATCAAACACAATGCCCACTATATCTCCTTGTAAGTTTTGAACAAGTCAAAATCCTATGAATCAATGGAAGTGTGGGTCTTAAAAATGTAACTTTATATTATGATTCAGTTATATTGATATCAACTACTTTTAATTCAATAGAACGTAATTTTAAAGGGTCATGACAATATAAATGAATCTAATTTTAACTTTATGGTCATGCGTTTCACCTCAAAAGTGATGATGTATTTTTTGGTGAACTCTATGAATTTTGGTGATGAGGGTCATTGAACCTTATCATTTAAATAATATAAATTCAGATTTGGTGCCCAACGTAATATGCAATAGTTAAAATATGACTTCCATATAACATTTCTTTTTTATTGCAAATGAAAGTAACACACAATTCAATCAATCCTAAATTTTTGATGACAAACCAAAACTTAATTAAATAAAATAGGAATCAAATGAAAATTATTAAACTAAAAAAAACCTAATTGCACTAAATCTTAACATATAACACATGCCTACAAGTTTGTCTAAGTAATCAATAATGATGAAACTTTTTACTGAAATTAAAATGGAATAGAAATAATTCTAATCTAGAAATACCATAAAATTATGTCTTTATTCATCATGTTGAGTGGTCCCTTTCTTTGCCTTGGGAATAGGACTAGCAATAATTAATCAAAAAAAATTTGAAATGTTAAACTACTTAAAATTATTAAACAATCCAAACACTATTATGAAATAATAATTTCATTTAATCATTCTTCAATATTCATATATGAATTAACTATGAATAAGAAGGTTGTATTTATAATAAAATTCCTTCAACAACTTA
>JARHVA010003456.1:452500-557500 GCA_037957365.1 Torreya grandis | reverse complement strand
AACAAAAAAATACATAACTATATTTATAAACATGAACTCAATATTCTTTTTTGTAAATGCAATAATAAATAAGTTGCTTAGGTAAATGTTAATATTCACATGTATTTTTATGTTTTATTTATCCATTAGACATGCATGAAACACGTACTCATGAGGATATGACCATCAAAATTGTATATCAAACCCAATTTCATCATAATTATTTCTCATTCAAACTTAAATTATAATAATCAACTTTTCATCAATAACTTTGATGTTTCCTAATTTTATCTAAATATTGTGATTATTGTATTATTGGCATGGGCCCGTAGTTATAAAATAATCATTAATATTGGGAAGAGGCAATTCTTTCAAGGATTTTCAACTCTTTCGGGAAGATTATTTATATCTCTTATGAAAATCATAGTAAGAAAAAATTTGCTTATGGAAAAAATTGTAATCTAAAAGATGTGTGAAAGAATATTCCTAAAAGAGTATGGTAAAAATATATAAAGGGAGATATGTTTGTACACCCTCTCGATTATAATAACCTCTATTTTCTATGCTTGATTTCCCACAACTATAATAGGTTAACATGAAATTTTGTCCTCAATATAACTACCAAAAAGAAGAATTTCAGACTATTAGTTTTTGAAAGTCAATATTTCCTCTATTTCTAAACGTAGATACAAAAGAAAAAAACTTATAGTTTAAATAAATTGAGAGGTTAATGAGGTCTTGTTATAGAACCACAAATAATAACTCTCACATAGTGCCAATGGGGATATGTTGCAACACAAGAACAACATGTATATGAATATCTTTTATTTCATTTTATATTTGTAATTAATAAAAAAGTAACAATTCATTCAATGCAAAATATAAAAAAACATTTTTGTGAAGAAGGTGTTATAAAACTATATTTATGTCTTCTTTACTAAGTTCCCAAAAAATTAAGAGCATGGTTTGTCGAAGAAATTAGGGATACATATGGTAAAATACTAGGTGAGGGCGATTTTTTTAATAAAAACATAATTTGAATAATAGATAATTCTAATGTCCAAAATTATTTGAACTTATAAGAGATTTATATGAACCCGTGAAACTTTTCTACTTATTAAGATCAAATTATTCATTCAATATCCAATTGACATTGGTAGTTACTGATATCCAATTTGATTGATTTTTCCTATAAAACTCCCTTTATCAATTGCATTGGTTATTATCACAGCTCTGACATAATGTTCAATATTATTGATGATATGTCCAAGCCTTTTTAAGATATTATCATGTTAGAGTAATGTTGGTGGTGTTTCATGTTGTTTTAATCATTATAATTATGCATCAAATGGGGTGTGGGAATAAGATACATTAAAAGGCTACTTATTTGTTGATATAGGATTATTAACCAATGTAGTGCACCTATCGATTTGGATCAGGAATGAAATAAATTCATGAAACATTTAGTTTGGTATAATTAATGTACCTATTGAAATTATATTATTGTAACATTAAAATCTTTTTAAATCTTGACACATATTTTTTAGCACAGCTAATTAGTTATCTATTACATTATTTTATTATCATCCATTAAGAAGCATAATCATAACGTCTTGTAGACAATTTTGTATCAAGTGGAGGTTTACGGTTATAATAACCAAAAAACTTGTATATCAAAACCCATTTCATCATAACTACTTCTCTTTCAAACTTAAAGTTTAATAATCAACTCTTCATGAATAGATTTGATGTTCCCTAATTTTATCCAAATACTAGCATTATTACATTATTGGCACAGACCCTTAGATATACAATAATCATTAACTATGGGAAGAAGAAATTCTTTCAAGCATTTGGAACTCTTTCATGAAAATGATTTGTATCTCTTATAAAAATCTTAGTATGAATAAAATGCATATGCCAAAAATCACAATCTGATAGATGTGTGAAAGAATCTTCCTAGAAGAGTATTGTAAAAATATCTAGAGGGAGATATGTTTGTACACCCTCTTGACTATAATAACCTCCTTTTTGAAGCTTGATATCCCACAAATATAATATTTTAACATGAAATTTGAGCCTCAATATAACTACCAAAAAGAAGAATTTCAGAATATTAGTGTTGGAAAGTCAATATTTCCTTTCTTTCTAAAAATAGATATAAACGAAAAAAATTATAGTTTAAAGAAATTGAGAGGTAAAAGAGGTATTATTTTGGAACCACTAAAAATAATTCCCACATAGATGTTAATGGGGATGTCTTTCAACACAAGATCAATATGTATATGAATATCGTTTATTTCATTTTATATTTTTAATCAATGAAATAGTAACAAGTCATTCAATGTAGAAAATAAACAAACATTTTAGTGAATATTGTGTTAGAACACTATATTGATGTCTTCTTTACTAAGTTCCAAAACAAATTAAAAGCATCTTTGGTCAAGGAAATTAGGGATGCATATTGTAAACTACTAGATGAGGGTGATTTTTTAAATAAAAACATAATTTGAATAATAGATAATTCTAATGTGCAAAATTATCTGAACTTATATGAGATTTATGTGAACCTGTAAAAATTTTCTACTTGTTAGGATCAAATTAATCATTCAATATCCAATTGACATTGTTATTAACTAATATCCGTTTTGATTTATTTTCCAATAAAACTATCTTTATCAATTGCATTGGTTATTATCACAGCTCTTACGTAATGTTCAATATTATTTATGATATTTCTAACACTCTTTAATATATTATCATGTTAGAGTAATGTTAGTGGTGTTCATGTTTTTAAAATAATTATAATGAAGGTTCAAGTGGGGTGTGGGTATAAGATAGCTTAAAAGGCTACTTGTTTATTGATATGGGATTAGTAACCAATGTAGTATACCTATCGATTTGGATCAAGAAAGAAACTACTTTATGAAAAATGCACTTTGGTAGAATTAGTGTACCTATTTAAATTATGTTATCATAAGAGTAAAATATTTTTGATTATTAACAAATATTTGTTAGCATAGCTAATTATTTATCTATCACATTATTTTATTAGCATCCATTAAGTAGCATAATCATAATGTCTTGTATAAAGTTTGTATCAAGCGGAGGTTTATGGTTATAATAAACAAAAATCATGCATGTCAAATGCCATTTCAACAGAACTATTTCTCATTCAAACATAAAGTCGAATAATCAACTCTTCATCAATAGATTTGATGTTCACTAATTTTATCCAAATACTGGTATTATTGCATTATTGGCATGTGCCCTTAGATATCCAATAGTCATTAATTTTGGGAAGAATAAATTCTTTCAAGGATTTGTAACTCTTCAGGAAGATGATTTGGATCTCTTATAAACATATTAGTAAGAAAAAAATTGCTTATGCCAAAAATTATAATTTGATAGATGTGTGAAAGAATCTTCTTAGAAGAGTATGGTCAAAATATATAAAGGGATATATGTTTGTATACCATCTCAATTATAATAATATCCATTTTTAAAGCTTGATGTCCCACAACTATAATAGTTTAACATGAAATTTGAGCCTCAATATAACTACCAAAAAGAAGAATTTTAGATTATTAGTGTTGGAAATTCAATATTTCCTCTCTTTTTAGAAATAGATATTAAAGAAAAAAAATTATAGCTTAAAGAAATTGTGAACTAAAAGAGTTCTTGTTCTGCAACCACAAAAAAGAATTCCCACATAGATGATAATGGGGATATATTTCAACATATGATCAACATGTATATGAATATCTTTTATTTCATTTTATATTTGCAATCAATAAAATAGTAACAATTATATCAATGTAAAAATAAACAAAAATTTGATTGAAGAACGTGTTAGAACACTATATTGATGTCTTCATTATTGAGTTCCCAAACAAATTAAAAGCATGTTTGGTCAAGGAAATTAGGTATGCCTATGGTAAACTACTAGATGAGGGTGATTTTTTTAATAAAAACATAATTTGAATAATAAATAATTCTAATGTGTAAATTTATCTGTACTTATAAGAGATTTCTATGAACCTATGAAAATTGTTTACTTGCTAGGATCAAAGTATTCATTTAATATCCAATTGACATTGGTAGTTACTAATATCCAATTTGATTGATTTTTCCTTTAAAACTCCCTTTTTCAATTTCATTGGTTATTATCATAGCTCTTATGTAATTTTGAATATTATTGATGATATTTTCAACCTTTTTTAAGATATTATCATGTTAGAGTAATGTTGGTGTTGTTCCATGTTTTTCTAATCATTATAATGATGGTTCAATGGGGGTGTAGGAATGAGATACCTTAAAAGGCTACTTGTTTATTGATATGGGATTAGTAACCAATGTAGTTTACCTATCAATTTGGATTAGGAAAGAAACTAATTCATGAAACATGCAATTTGCTAGAATTAGTGTACCTATTGAAATTATGTTATCATAATAGTAAAATATTTTTGAGTCTTGAGACATATTTTTTAGAATAGCTAATTAGTTATCTATTACATTATTTTATTAGCATCCATTAAATAGCATAATCATAATGTCTTCTAGAATGTTTTGTATCAAGTGGAGTTTTATAGTTGTAATAACCAACAAACATTTATATCGAACCCCATTTCATCATAACTATTTCTCATTCAAATTTAAAGTATAATAATCAACTCTTCATCAATAGACTTGATGTTCACTAATTTTATCCAAATACTAACATTATTGCATTATTGGCATGGGCCCTTAGATATACAATAACCATTAATTTTAGGAAGAAGCAATTCTTTCAAGGATTTGAAAATATTTTAGGAAGATGATTGGTATCTCTTATAAAAATCTTAGTAATAATAAAATATCTTATGGTAAAAATTGTAATCTAATAGATGTGTGAAAGAATCTTCCTAGAAGAGTATGGTCAAAATATCTAGAGGGAGATATGTTTATACACGCTCTTGATTACAATAACATCCCTTTTTAAAGCTTTATATCCCAAAACTATAATAGTCTAACATGAAATTTCAGCCTCAATATAACTACCAAAAAGAAGAATTTTAGATTATTAGTGTCGGAAAGTCAGTATTTCGTCTCTTTCTAAAAATAGATATAAAGGAAAAAATTATAGTTTTAAGAAATTAAGAGGTAAAAGAGGTATTATTTTGGAACCAAAAATATGAATTCCCACATAGAATCTAATGGGGATACCTTGACACATATTTCTTAGCATAGATAATTAGTTGTCTATTACATTATTTTATTAGCATCCGTTAAGTACCGTAATCATAACATCTTGTAGACAGTTTTGTATTAGGTGGAGGTTTAAAGTTGTTAAAACCATTTTATGTATTGTATTTTTACTCTCTATCATGTTGAATAAATTACTCAATAATTTCATTGCTACAATCTAGTATTAGAGTAATGTCTTCATTTGATTACTACAGAGCATGGAAAATGCACCTAGAGAGAAGATGCTTTAGCAATGTTTGTAGAAGTGAAAAAGGCTTGGCATAAGAAGGCATAACATGGAAAAAGCCAATTTTGATCGATGCTTGAAGGGGAAAGTGAGAAGATAGACTTTCAAAGCCATGAAACACTGAATGTGTATAATAGTAGTAGATTAATGACACATTAGAAGCATTTAAGTAGAAGATAATTCAAAGTAATAAGCCTTTCATTTTCATGAATTGATGCAGGAAGTGTGATAGTAGAAAGATTCATTACAAACTTACCTTCAACCTGTGGAAAAGAAACATGTTGAAGAAGCATTAATGATCTTTATAGTGTAGAGTAGCCAAGAAGATGTGAAATTCTAAAGAAGAAGATGCAAACTACTAGTATAATGTAAGGATGTTGTATAAAAGAAGTGTTTTTGGAGATCGCTAAGGTCCAATTCTACCTAATATGTCAAAACCATCCTAACCTACAACTGCAACCACCAATAGAGCAATCCAAACTATATGTCTATAACGAAGGTCCATTTTGCCAAGAAATACAAGAAGAAAGTAGCATTTGAATAAGGTACATTATTTTTATAAATAATTGTCAAGCATAAACACTACTTTGAGTGTAAATTTTTGGATAAATAAAGTTTGAATAAAAAAATGTCTACACCCAAAATCCTCTTGTCTAACACCTGATTCCTCAAAGCTCTAAATTTTTCCATGTGAAAGATGAAGATGCAAGAGATTCTTAAATTTGAAGAATTATGGAGTATTGTCACTGGTGCAGTGACTCATCCCACTTATTTGATGGTAAACCATGTATGACAAGTCAAATTCAAAAGCCTTGATGTTGATCACACTTAGTGTCATCAAGGAGGTTCAACCTCATTCAAGATGTGTAAACATCAAAAGAGGTTTGGTACATTATATCCACCATTTATGAAGTGAAGAGCTAGACAAAGATACTCCATATCCAATGTATGCTTCATACTCTCATTATAAAAAATGCCAAGAAAGTTGAGGAATTATTACACTGAGTAGTAGGATTATGAGAAGAATTAATTACACTTGGATAAATGATTGAGGACAATCTATTGATTATGGTCACATTATGAGTTCTCCCATCTCAATATCACACATTTTTCATGACACTAAACATCACAAAGAAAAAAATGTCTTTCAAATATCTCTTGAATTTTCTTCAATAAGGAAAAGCCATCCAGTGCATGCAAGAAGAGTTCAAGGACAAACCCCTAATTTCCAAGAAACATTGTCCAAAGTTTATGAAAGGACCACCAAAGTAGTCACAATAAAAACAAAAATCTAAGAAGGCAAAAAAATGGTGTCATATTTTCTACACTAATATGTATGATACTGATAGTTGCTAGTATAATGCCTTGGCATAAGTCTCATCTAGTCAAAAGGGCACATCCATTAGAGATGATTCACATAAATAAAAAAGATGCCCTTGATGATGGAAGTAGAATAGACATATAGCATCACAACATCAAGATTATGATGAATTTGATGAGGAGGTACCCATAAAAGCATAACATAGTGGCACATATAAATATTTAGTACTTGTCTCCCAAACCTTTTCACAAATGATCAAAGTTTGGTTTCTTGACTCTAGCATTAGTAAGCACATGATAGGATATAAATAACTATTTGATTATTAACAAATCAAGCCACTAGAGATCAAGTATGAATTATACATGATAAATTGTATGTTTTAGAAGGAATTGGTGCTATCACCATTCCTCTTAGGATGTGAAATTATACTCTCATAAAGGTATTATATTTCCTTGACTTGATAAAAAATCTCGTGTATAATTTAGGTCTTGAATCATAATTTTAAGGTAGAGTTCATGATTAAAAATGCAACAAAGATCTTGTAAGACAAGATTGCATAAGAGGTATGGAGTGGTCATAAACCTTTGATATCTCATCTTAGAGTATTTGGTTGTATATCTTATATGCATGTTCATATACAAAGAGGAAGAAGGTTAAACCAAAGACTCTCTAGTACCTTCTGTTGGGGTATAACATTACTTTAAAAACATATCATCTTATCGATCTTGATACAAAGAAGATATATAAAATTTGATATGTTGTTTGTGATGAGTCATAGATTGACTCTTTAACATAAAAGGAGTCAGAACATACAACATATCATAAACTATTCCCACAATTAGATGATGCGAATGAAGAATCTTGTCACAAATAAGGTGAGCTATGAGGATAATTGTTCATTGATTTTGGAAATATGGAAGATAATTATTCATCAAATCATCAATAACATTGACATCTAAAATAGGTATAAGTCACAATCAGGGACTCATACCTGAACTATAATATAGGTAATTCATTAGGAGTTCAGACCAAAAGATAAGTGAGAAATGAAGTTAATTTATCAGTAATGAGTTCAGTAGTTGATAGCACCAAACCAAAGACAATTGGAGAGGCTTTATGTCAACCTCAATGGAAGAAGACCATGGATGCTAAATATGATGCCCTCATTAAAAATGGGATGTGGGAACTTATCAATATACCTATAGTTAAGAAATCCATTGGCTACAAGTGGGTTTTCAAGACAAAATACAAGGTAGATGGATCTATCAGAAAATATAAATCATGACTTATTGCAAAGGCATATGCTCAATAAGAAATAATTTATTATGAGGATACCTTTGCACCCATTTCTAATATCAAGACCATCAAAGTTATTTATGTACTCACATCGCAAAAGGGATGGAAGCTTATACAGATGGAAGTTAAAAGTCAATTCTTGAATGGTGATCTCAAATAAGAAGTGTAGATGACCCAGCTAGAAGTCTTCATGAGTGAGCATCGACATTTAGGGTATGTCATATAATTAACTTACTTCATATACATATGCAAGTACTAAGGGTATGGTACATTAAGATTGATGATCATCTATTGTAGCATAGATTCAATCATAGCCCCTCAAATATAAATTTGTATATTAAGAAAGTAGCCAAGAAACACAAGAAAAAGGTAGCATTTGAATAATGAACATAATTTTTATAAATAATTATGAATCATAAATACTAATTTGAGTGTAAAGTTTTTTTTTAAATATAATTTAATTTAAAAATATGTCTACACCCAAACACCTCTTGTCTGATGCCCAACTCCTCAAAGGGCTAAATTTTACCATGTGGAAGATGAAGTTGTAAACGATTCTTCAAATTAAATAATTATGGAGCATTTTCACTAACATAGTGACTCAATTTGCTAGAGTTGATGAAGAAACCAAATATGAAAATTCAAATGCAAAAGCAATGATGTTGATCACACTCAGTGTCATCAATGAGGTTAAACCTCATATTTAGGATGCATAAACATTGAAAGAGTCTTGGGACATTCTATCCACCATTTATGAGGTGAAGAATCAGATGAATATATTTCATCTCTAGTCCAATATTCATACCCTTATTATGAAAAATGGTGAGAAATTTTAGGAATTCTTATGCCTATTAGCATAACAACGAGTAGAATTAATTATGCTTGGAGAAATGATCAATATAATTTTTTGGTTTTGATCACATTGTAAGCTTTCCCATATTAATTTCACACATTTGTCATGACATTGAACACCACAAAGCAAACAATGTATTTCAAATAAATTGTGAATTTTATTCTATAAGGAGAAGCAATCAAGTCCGTGAAAGAAGAGTTCCAGAACAAAGCCCTAATTTCCATGAAACATGGTCCAAAATTCAAAAAAGACCATGAAAGTAGTCACAATAATAATGGAAATCTAAGAAGGTAAAAATATGGTTCAATATTTTTTTCACTAATATGCATGATATTGATAGTTGTGGTATAATCTATTAACATAAGTCTCATCTAGTCAAAAGGTCACATCGAGTAGAGATGATTCACATAAATCAAATAGACATCCTTGATGATGGAAGCAACATAGACATGTAACATTACAACATCAAAAGGATGATGAATCTAAAGAGGAAGTACCCATTACATCAAAATTTAGTTACACATATAAAGACATAGTACTTATCTCCCAAACCTTGTCACAAATGAGCAAAGTTTGGTTGATCAACTCTGGCACTAGCAAGAATATGATAAGATACAAAGAACTATTTGATTCATTGACAACTCAACCTACTAGATATAAAGTTCAAATTATAGATGATAAAGAGTATGTTGTATAAAGAATTAACACTATCCCCATTCCTCTAAGGATGTAAAAGTTTACTCTCACAAAGGTACTTATGTCCCTAGCTTGACAAAAAATCTCTTATTTGTAAGTCAAATCTTGAATCATAAGTTTAAGGTAGAGTTCTTGATCAAGAAAGGAATAAAATCCTATCTTTTATCATTGAAAGGTCAAGTCATTGCTAGATATTTTTTGAAGGATCAATTATTTTCCTTAGATGCAGTTTCATTTATGTTGTTTCTCTTTTTACCTATATAATAGAATCTACCACACCATGGAATTATCGATTTGGAACCCTTCTAATTGCTATTTATACTAGTTTAGCTCTAAGGATATGGTTCATAGACTTCCTTGATTGTCCCATTCATTTATTGTATACCCTATATGCCTTGCTATAAAATAACATAGGATTTAAATCCAGTTGAGTTCCTGACAAGCCAAGGATCATCTCAATGTGGTACATACTAATTTGTGTGGATGCTTGCCTTCTTAATTATAAGGATTCAAGTACTTTTAGTTGTTTGTTGATGATATCTCTTGAAAGACATGGGTGTTATTTCTCAAGAAGAAGACTAAAGTCTTTACACATTTAAAGGTCTTCTGCTAGTTTATTCTCACCTAGTAAGGGAGGCCTCTTCAACTCCTTCACTTAGATAAAGGGAGGAATTCACATCAAAGGAATTATTAGAATTCTTTAAGTAACACAACATCAATTATCACCTAACTTATCCCTATACACCCCAATAGAATGGAGTAGTAGAATGACAAATCATTCAATCATGGACATGGCTCGTAGCATGTTTTCCACTACAATGTTGGATGCACCATTCTAGGCAAAAGTAGTTTAGAAAAATGTATATCTTCTCAATAGGGCACATACAAAGATCTTTCAGGATAAAATTACATAAGAATAATGAAGTGGTTATAAACCTTTGATCTCTCATCTTACAGTATTTTATTATACATCTTATATGCATGTTCTTACTAAAAAGAGGAAGAAGATCAAACCAAAGACTCTCCGGTGCCTTTTATTGGGGTATAATACTACCTCAAAAAAATATCAGCTCATCAATCTTGAGATAAAGAACATATATAAAAGTTGATATGTGGTTTGTAATGAGTCATAGATCAAATCATTGCCATAGAAGCAGTCATAACATACCACCTATCATAGACTATTCCCATAGTTAGATGATGAGATTGAAGATCTTGTCACAAAGAAGGTGAGATAAAGGAATAATTTTCCATTGATTTTAGAAATATGGAAGATAATTATTTCATAAATCATCAAAAATATTGACATCCAAAATGGGTATAAGTCACCATCAAGGACACCCACCTAAACCATAATCTAGATACTTCATTAGAATTTTTCACTACAAGATAAGTTAGAAATGAAGGTAATTTTGCCTTGATGAGTTCAATAGTTCATAGAACTAAACCAAAGATAATTTGAGAGGATTTATGTTAACCTCAGTGGAAGAAGGCCATGGATGATAAATATGACGCCCTCATCAAAAATGGGATATGGGAACTTGTTGATCTAATAATATAAAATAAATCCATTGGATGCAAGTGTATTTTCAAAAAAAATATAATGCAAATGGATCCATCGATAAATATAAATCATGACTTGTTGTAAAGGGATATGCTCAGCAAGAAGGAATTGGTTATGAGGATACCTTTGCAGCCACTATTAATATCAAGACCATCAGAGTTGTTTGCTAACTCAGATCACAAAAGGTATATAAGCTTCAATAGATGGATGTTAAACGTGCATTGTTGAATGGTGATCTCAAAGAAGAAGTGTTCATGACCCAAACAAAAGGCTTCATTAATGAAAAACAACCACATTTAAGGTATGTCATCTAATTAGGTCACTTTATGGAATTAAGAAAACACCAAGAGAATGGTACATTAAGATTGATGATCATCTATTGCAGCATAGATTCATTCATAACCTCTCAGATATCAATTCATATACCAAGAAGGTAGGCACATAGATTGTCATTATTATTCTATATATAGATGATCTCATGATCATAGGCAGTTTAGATGATCTTGTTGAAGAAGTAAATAATGACTTGAATAAATCCTTTGACATGATAGATTTGGGGCTCCTTAATTATTATCTTGGCTTTGATATTTGGCAAAATAAGAATCAGATTTTTATCTTGTAGATGAAATATGCCAAGACAATCCTTGAGAAATATGAGATGACTTATTGTAATCTAATGTCAAATCTGATTGAGAAAGGTTTGTAACTATCCTAATTTTAGGATACACCTCAAGTATATGAAACTCACTACATGTAAGTTGTCAGAATTCTCATTTACTTGACTTATACAAAGCCAAAAATATGCTTTCTTATTATTTATGTTTCTATATTTATGCAAGATCCAAAATAGTGTCATTAGTTTGCAGTGAAGCATGTTTTGATATATGTCCAAGGTACAATTGATTATTGTATGGAATATAAGATGAACTCAAATTTATTCTTGTGGGGTTATAAAGACTCAAATGTGTTATATCTATTGATAACAAGAAATCAACTTCTAGATATATATTTCATCTGAGATCTAGACCAATTTTATGGATTACTAGGAAGCAATCTATAGTCACTCTCTCATCCATAAAAGTAGAATATCATGTTGCATGAGAAGATGTGTGTGATGTAATTTGGTTACATCACATTTTATTTGACGTAGACATTCATTGAGATCACACCCTGATCCTTTTCTATGAAAATTAGGGTTTGTTAAATCTTGTCAAGAATGCATTATTTTATAAGAGAACCAAACACATTAAGATCCTATGCCAATATATTCAAGAACAAGTTTGGAACCACCATATTCATCTCCAATACTTCCCAACATATTCACAAATAGTAGTTATACTCACCAAGTCATTTGGCAAGGTGAAATTTGATCTATTTTAGGGGTGCATTTATAAAAACAATGTTATAAAGGGGAGAATGTCAGTGTAGCTAATTAGGTATCCATTACGTTGATTTATTATCATCTATTAGTAGTGTAATCATAATGCCTAGTACATAGTTTTCTTTTAGGTGGAGGTTTATAGTTGTAATACCTGCTTTCTTTATTGTATTTATATTCTTTTCTATGCTGAGTAAATTATTCAAACATTTCATTTCTACAATATTATGGTGACAATGTTTCATTACTCTATGGTTTATGGTTTTCTTTCCTACCTTACCTTTATGTATTTATAGGTGGAATCATATCTTAGTAAAATTATTTTTAGTGGATCATATACTTTGTGGTGTCATTATAAGTGAATATCCTTGAAATGTTTAAACACCATTATGTATAAAATGATGGAGTTTTTTAGAGTTTAGGCTATGTAATAAATAAAAATGTTTCGGATCATTAATATACTTTCCTTGGTTACACTATGATGCTCTATTGTTATCTAACTCAGGTGAAGTATCCTTTTATTATATGGTTTATATAATGTTATGTGATTTTTAAAAAACATTCTCTTACCTTACACTAATCCTTCATCCAAGTATCATAAACTCTCAAGGCATATCAGGGTATCAAAATAACATATCAATGTGTTAGTTTGAAATTTTCACTTCACAGCTTAAAGTACAATCATGTAATGAAGCTTGTGATGTATTATGGATGTTTTTTAAAAATTTAAGATGATTTTTCATAAATTAGGAAAGTAACTAGAGCATATAATTCATTAATTTATTTAAACAAAATGTTAATGAAATTATGATCTACTTGTTCATGTAACTACTTGATTTATAGTAAGGTCAAAAATGCACATTGATAGAATATTATGTCTATTATAATACCAAGACTAATCATATAGATCTTGTGAATCATGATTTATTATGTTTATAATTTGATCATTATGTTTATAATCTGATCATATATATAGCAATATGATCAGATTATAAACATAATAAATCATGATTCAAAAGATCTATATGATTAGTCTTGGTATTCTAATAGACATAATATTCTATCAATGTGCATTTTTGACCTTACTATAAATCAAGTAGTTACATGAACAAGTAGATCATAATTCCATTAACAATATATACTAAATAGATGCTTGGGGTTATAGCTAGATGGTAATGTTGTGTTGGTAGTGAGGGAAAGGATGTTTAAGGACTATTATTGTATTTTTAACCTTATTATCTAATGTTAAGGGATCCCATAGAATCATTGATCTAGGGAAAATAAGGACAAGTAATGTTTATAATACACTACATGTAGTTATTCTACTACTTATTTCTTGCTCATATCAAGTGTTTACATTCACTTTTCATGCTAATAATGGTACTTGAAAATGAGTAATCTTACTAGTTTTGGTAATGACCACTGATGCACTATTGTGACTATTTAGGACAACATTGAGTTCCTATCATAATGGCCAAGTTAAATCTTCTTTTCAAACTTGCACTTATTTTTTTATGTTTTGTTCTTTCTTAGAATAAAGCAACCCTTAAGTTCTATAATTTATAAAATCACAAAGTACTTATAGACTAAAGAGTCTTAATATTTTTCATGAAGTTGGGCACACTTAGTGTTATTATAATACCAAAGGGAATCAAGGACTTAAAATCTAAGATTCATAGCTCGTAGGCCTATGTTATGTTTATTGGATTTAACATACCCTAGTTAGTAGATATTACTAGATTAGACAATAGAAATATAATTTTTGGTTTACTTATTACATTGTATTTTGAATATCCTATTTCACGTAGATAATTTTTATTTTGCATATTCTTATTCAGGTAGTGTGCATATGTTATAAATTCAATATGTTATTATTTGTTTATGTATTTTGCATTTTGATTTAATGTCTTAATTCAAATAGAGGTGTATTTTTGAAGTGGCCCCTAGAAATGAAAATTAATGTGCAGATGGTGAATGAAAATATACATGGAATAAATTCTTTATAGGTTGAGATATGAGGATGTTATGTCATTCGTAGATCAGGATGGTGACATATCCCATGGAAAATACCTGAGAATGGTTTTCTCGCCATGGAAAACAAGTTTTTATCTAACCTACTTCAAAGTGCAAGGACAACCATTCAGAAGTTGGAAAGCATTATAGACAAGAAAAATAGGGTCTTCAATAATTTTATTGTGGAGTGTAGGAAGTTACATCATACAAATCTCATACTCAAGGGTGAGAAGTTAGAACTTGAAAACAGTGTGTCAATATTGATACTGTCAATGCATACATGAAAGCATTCTTTGAATACATGGGAGAGATAGTCAAGGCCCTAAAAACATATTATGATGGAATGATTTCAATCTATGAACATGAGCTACAACATTAGAATCAAGAGTGGGAAACTATGTGTGAGCAAGTGCAATGGATAAGGTTAGGTGTTGATGGCATTTTAGTGATTAAAAATGAGTATTAGTTATGAATATTTACTTTTTTGACTAATGTGTTATGTATACTTATTTAATTATATAGATTTCTTGTTCAAACTTTGGAAAAGTGAAAAAAATGAACTATGGACTTCAGTAATGTTTAACAATGAACATTCTTGTATTTAAATGTGTCTCTTCCAACTTGAAAAAAGTGTTTTACCACATTTTGTATAAGTTTAGCTATCTGATGTTGGCAAAAAGTGTAATGTTATTTTTTTTTTATTTTATTTACACTTTATATCAATTTACCATTAGTTAACAAGATAAATGATTTTAAAAAAAATTTAATGACAAGGGCTAGCAATTACTTCAATATTATACTCTCCAATATATAAATATAGAAAAATGAAAATTTTGTTGTCATTAAGAGAGGACTAAATAGTGTGTAATTTATGATTTTGCCTTAACCAATGCACCTGCAGTAATAATTAATATGCATTGCATCCTTCCTATGTTCTAAAAAATAAAAATGAACTTGTGTGATATCATGAAGATATAAACTATAGATGTGTTTATTTGAACTTGAAATGGCATTGTTAAGGATCTCACTCCTTACCATTGATACAATTAATTATGTATTTCACCTATCTTAATAAAGCGTTAATTTTTTACTATTTATTTTATATAGCACTTCAATATCCATCATTTAAATATTTTTAGTTTTAATGATGCAAATCTACATAGTTTTTGCTTAGTAAATTATTACGTCAAAGATATCCACTTTGATAAAAAAAAAAATAATTCATTCAATTGATAATGGGGAGGTTTCTTGGGAGTTTTCATGAATTACTATAATTTCATACATTTGTGGAGAGACTCTATAGGGTATCATAAGATCCACTTGAATTATTGAGGCACATCAAAACTAATATATCATAAACAATGATATAACTTTATTACTTAATTTTGGATATTAGTTTGATATTATTATTAAAAACATAATATGATTTTTTCTATTAAACTCACACCCCACACAAAGCTCAACTTTGCCTAGGTTATTATTAACATGGAAATCATGAAAGTGTCTATAGTGCAATAAATCTCCAAAAATACTAGAAGGCATGAAATAAAATAATTAGGTGTGAATACCAAATCAAGAAACGATTTCCCCATAGATGGATTGAGAGGATATAAAAAATAACGTTGACCATGTTGCCCTTGTTGCTGCAAACTATTGTACCTTTAATTTAGGAAATTATATAATGAATAACATAAGAAGACTAATTCAAAAAGGCAAGATACATAATTATACATAAAAAGAGAGGATCAACCCTTCTCGGTTGTTCTACTAACACTTAGTTGTCCACCTATTTTCACTAAGACCATCAAACATCCATTTGTTAAAAAACTTACAGATTAGAACTGAAATCGTGAAAGAATATTTTTATGGACCCAAACCCATGTAATATTTACATTAAACATAAGTAGATGTGCTTTATAAGTTTACTAACCTGATATATCTATCATAAAGCCTGATACAACTATAAGAGAATTTACATAAGTTTTTCATTAATTAGTTTGCAAAGTTATAAGAACATAAAATGAAATATATTTGTCACAGTTGTCTAACAGTAGCAGATGTCGAAATTAGTCATATCATATCTTGATTTATACCTTTTGGAGATATGGAAAACTCATCGCCACTTTTGAAATTGGTTGAAATATGATACGATTAATACCTTCATGCTTATATATATAATTTAGCTTCTTCACATATCTATTCTCATCTAGTTGTAAGGCAGAGCTCTGGTTTGAGCAACTAACTGATAGATTACAATGGAGAAAATAAGAAAAGGATGTTCCATGAAACTGAAGATGGAAATTGTGGGAGCAAGAAATATTGAAAGTCATCGTGGCTGCAAAGGTCGTTTCTTTGTTAGATATCATCTAAAGAAGAATATAGTAGTGAATACAAAGGAGGTGGAGGCATCCTCATAGCCAGAATGGAGAGCGACGTTCTGCATGGTATGTGGGGGGCAAGGAATTAATGAATTGTTATTGGCATGGATAATGGAATGTGGGATGAATGTGTTTGAAGTGAGGCGGAGAAGAAGAGGAGTATTTGGAAGATTAAAGAGCAAAGTGATTGGACGGCTTGAAGTTTCATGGGAGGAGGAGTTGTCATCTCCCACGCTTTCAATAAAAAATTATTTTCAATTGCAATTGCAGGTGGAGGAAACGTTATCGTCATCTTCGCACTCCTACTTTGGAGATTGCACTGTCTATTACACATGCTGCTAATTTTCTGGACATTTTTCCAAAAACAAAAGCATGTGAAGAGAAGATTTGGAACAATCATTGTGAGGGATGTGATGAAAATATCAAGTGTAGTGATATAAACAGGCGGGTAAGACGTTTGGAATGGGATAATTGCAGATATGGAGGACACGTGTGCACGGCTCATTACAACGCTTATTTTTTTAATTATTATAATATAAATGATAGGTTACTGCATTATGAATTGAAAAACTATCGGGTTGATCACACTTCTTTTCAATAGTAATGAAAACTATAATTGCCACAAGCTAAATAAAAATTTCAATGGAGATATTTATTAACGTTAAGATAAATAGAAAACCATACACAATTATTTTATTGCTCAATACAGTCAGTTGAAACCTACATAGGTTTGGCCAATAAAACTCACTTAAGCAGGTTGCAGATAAAAGGATAAATCATCTAGAAGAATCTCAAACTTTCAGTAGTACAGGTGCTCAAATTAATGAATTTACATTTTCAAACAATTTTTTTTGAAAGATAGTAATTTTATAATAGTGAAAATCATAATAGTGTGTCCCACTTTTTTCCTCTTAGAATGCAACCCAACATTGAATTTCCGACATTTTCTAAATGCACAAACAAGAGGCAATTTAGAGGTCCAATTAATCTACTTATATCACCGGCTAGGCAATTAATTTCTCTGACCTTAGTTAGGGTATGATAAGTGCTCACCACAATATCAATTAAATTTTCAAACCACAAGAATCCATAACTCCTAGGTTTCTCTTATTCCATACACAAGACACCTAGGCAGAAAATTCTTATAAAAAGGGAAATATTAAATTCATTTGAAAGACTATGGACCCTAAGATTATTTCCAATTGGAGACCTATTACTCTTCTAAACATGTCCAAAAATATCATAGCTAAGGCTCTAACTCTTAGGAGTAGATACTTGATTCCCTAAATTATTCATTCTGAGCAAATTGATTACATAAACATTTGACATGTCAACATACCTTTGAATGTCAATCTAATGAACAACTAGGATATGCTTTAATCATGATAGTAGTAAGAATAACTTCATGGTTTGACTCCTTAAATTTATATTTTTTCATTTTTAATGGCCTCCCAAGATATTATTGAAATTGTACATTGGTTACAAGAACCAAATTTGAATAGTACAATATCTTCCTATGCATTTCAATGTATCCAAGTGACCATACATCTAGATTTTTTATAGAATATCATCGAAGCCAACTTGATTATGACAGACCCAGTGTGATAGTTAAGTTCCAATGTTTGCATTCATACCTTTTTTTTTAATCTCAACTTTTATAATTATCTCGGTTTTTTTTAATTTAATTTTTTCCTCTTCTTTGAAAAAGCTTCATCACCCATGACTAGATAAAGAAAATTTTGATTCCTTTAGATGATGGGGATGTAAATTAAATTTTCAATCTTTTTTCATGGTAAGGAACCAGAAAACAATTTAATTCCTCTTATCTTCACCTTGGAAAATGAATAATGATGTACATAATGTCTATGGGGTCAAAATTCTTGAAATACCATAAAAATAAACATTAGACAAATACTCCTTATCTAATGAGACAATAACATGTATGCATGATAATTTTATGGTGTATGATTTTATAATGTGATGCAAACCTGTGTAATATTTTTATGTTAAAGGATTATGTGATGAAATCCAAACAATGAAATATTATTATGTCAAGCAATTATATATAATTAATTCAATATTTGCATTTCTTATATAATTATAGGGTTGATTTACTCTTTTGTTGTATCCTATATAAATGACCAAGCGATAGTTTATGTTCACAAGCTTAAATTTTGCCCAAATCACATGTTTAATTACACTAATTGACTAACGAGATTAATTATGACTAATCTTGGCTTAAATCATGTCTCCAATTTCAGCAATAGACCAATTGTTTCAATTCATGACTAATTTAGCACAAAATCACATCCTATGCTTGTCTAGTTAGGTTTAAGTGGCTCGAATTGGCTTAAATTTCCTTCTTGATTTAAATGGTGGAATTTATGCTTTGTTTTATAATGATATTGTGGTTAATTGACCCATAAATTAATTCTATCTATTCCAAATTATGTTCAATGCTTTCAATTTCATCCATTTTATGTAAATCATTGTAAAATGGACTAATTTGTCAATATGTGGGGAAACATGCACTAATTTAGCCCCTTGAATCACATCCTAGACTCATAGTTAGTTTCAATGGGTTCATATTGGCCCCAAATACCTTTATGTTTTCATTTGTAATAAAATTAGGGTTGATTAAGCTATATCTTGTATCCTATAAAATTAATTATCCCATAATTTAAGTTCACATGGCTCAATTTTTCTTAAATTACATCCCTAAGATATTGAACCAATTGATTAATTATATCAATTCATGATAGAATCAAACCTAATTTAGCAACAAATGACATCCTACTCTTGTAGTTAGGTTGAAAGGGCTCATTATGGCCCCAAATTCCTTTGATTTAATTTTATATGATATTTGGGTAAATTGACCGCCCAAATTACATCATATATAGGCAAAATCAAGTTCAAGGTGTTCAATTTCATCCAAAATTCATCATTAATTTTAAAAGTTGATTTATTGGCTCAATATGTTAGGAAATATGTTCTACTTTATCCCCAAATTATATCCTAGACTGGTATATGGTTAAATGGGTTCAAATTATCCCTAATTACTTTCATGTAAATGCATTTGTGATAAAATTAAGGTTTATGATTTAGGGTTTAGGGTTGTAATAGTCGACTAATCAGATTGATATGTTAGGAAATATGATCTAATTTAGCCCCAAATGACATCTTAAACTTACTGTTAGGCTTAATGGGTTCACATTAGCCCCAATTACCTTCATGTAAATGAATTTGTGATAAAAGTAGGGTTTAGGGTTTACTGTCAGCATGTTAGGAAACAAGATCTAATTTAGTCCCTTGAATCACAACCTACACTTGTAATTAGATTCAATAGCTTCATATTGGCCTAAATTAATTTCTTTCATTTTTGTATTTTTGATCAAATTAATGTCAATTGAGCTATAAATTAGGTTCATTGGGACCAATTTAGCCTGAATCATGTCTCTAATTACACTAATTGGTTTAATTTATGATGTAATTAGAGTTAATTTAGCCTCATATCACATCTTGCTCTTGTAATTAGGTTGAAGGGGCTCAAACGAGCCTCAAATTCATCTTTGATTTAATGAATCAACTATTTGGTTCATCATATGATGACATTATCGTTAATTTCACTCTAAATCATATCATATGCAATTTAAAATTGTTTAATGTGGAATGATTTTTTTTAAAATCATATCCTTGATTGCATCTTTTGCTTAATTAGCTCAACTTATGATAAAATCAAAGCCAATTTATCCTCAAATCACATTGTATAGTCATAATTAGGTTCAAAGGTGTTATTCACCCTAATTGTATCCAAAATTGAACCAATCAATTATTTTATTCATTATATGATGACGTTTGAAATTACTGAACCGAAAACCGCATCTTGTACATGTCTAATTTGCATACGTAGTTTAATGAAATTAATCTTTGATTTATTCTCTGATGAATTTGGTTCTAATCAAGACCCAAATAACATTTTATACTCAAGCACTTAGGTTGAAGGGGATCAAATTAGCTCCAATTGCCTTCATAATTAAACAATGGACTATTTAGCTTATTTATTTATGACAATGGGGTCGACATGACAAAATTAAATAATTTATAGTTAAAATTAGGTTCACAAGGCTGAAATTATCTCAAATTATATCATTGATTTCACCAATTCATTCAATCTACGCTAATTTCACATTAAGTCAATCCTATACACAAAATTATGTTCAAGGGGTTCAAATTGATTGTAATTTACTCCACCATTATAATAATTTACTTATTCATTCATTTTTAATGAAATTAGTCTTAGTTGAACCCTAAATCATGTTATATATAGTCTAAATTATGATTAGATAGACAAATTCATCAAAATTGCATAATTATATCCATTATGTCTTTTCTATGGTAGTGCATAGCATGAGACATTCCTTTTTGAAATAAAATAAATTAATAATCAATGTGAACTAAATAAGCATATATCATGATACACAGATAAGTGTAAACATGTATGAATAGACTAAATTTGTATTTTTAATGATATCTGAACATAATGCATACACATTTTAACATATTCATATATGAATAGACTAAATTGATTTTTTGATGCTATGCCAACATAACACATACATGTTATAAAACATATTTGTTATAGCGTGTACATTCTAGATCTATTTGAATTCAAAAACCAAGCGTTGAGGCTCAAAAATGGATTGGATTCTTGAGCCAAAGTCAACACACAACCTAATCTAATAATTTTTATATAAAACAATAAAATTCAATTTCTATCACCAAATACATGATTAGTTTGAATGAAAATTTTCATAAAATTATTATCATGATGATGACCATGCTCTCTTCTTCCCAAATATATGATTTTTATAATTTTTAGACTATTCTAATTTTTTAATATTTGTTGATTTCTATCTATATGTTTTCTAGGCCACTACATGATTTAAATATACATGCCTATATATATTTTTGTATCTTTTATTTTCATTAATACAAACATGTGTGTGTGTGTGTGTGTGTGTGTGTGTGTGTGTTTGATTTAAAAACTAGACCCAATTCCACATGCATTAAAAAAAACTACTTTTCATTTTTTAAGGGTTAGCAAGAGCTGCATGACTGGCTATCCAATTTTTTTGTCAATTTTCATGATCTATTTAAATTTTAAAAATTAATTGAAAAATTGTGAAAAAATCTATATTACAAAAAAGATGAGCTTATCTAAAGTTTAACCAAATGTTTTAAATAATATTAAACAATTCTCAAAAAATGAGATGTCGTACAATTTCTCTTTACTCTATTTTCCTTAAAAAAATGAGTTCCTATTGAAATTTTATATGTTTGAACTAGTTACACTCAACAATTTTTATTTTTAAAATAATGTTTTGGAAACTAGACTTAAAATTCTAAAGTTCATTTTCTTACACCATCCTCAAATTGTGAATGTGTCCATCTCAAATTATCTTTAGAAGTTGATATTTATCAATCTTCAGTAAAAACACATCCATGGATAGGCCCATTTTTCCCCCAACTTTGTGCACTTACCCATATTACTATACTTTGTGATTAAAACATATTTTTTTGAGAAATCATGCATGCTAATATGTGGCTAAATGAGTAGTTTTAAAGTGTGATTGGTTGATCCAACCACTCCAACATACAAGAATACATTTATATAAGATTTTATTGATAGAATCCAATGTGTGAGATGGATGTTTTCTCCAAAATATGATATTTATGTAAACTCCCATCAATGATGGATGTATTCTTTCAATTTTATAATTCCCCTTATTAGATGGATTTTTATTTTATGGTATCATAATTGATGCAATTTCCCATGTTTGAGATGGATGTTTATCTTACAATGATGCAATTACCCATGTTCGAGATGGATTTTTATCTTACAATGATGAAATTACCCATGTGTGATGTATTTGTGGTTTATATTATTTAGTTATAGCAATGATGGAGTATTACTTGGCTTTTAAAATTTCCAACATGTCTGGTGGATGTTTTCTTAAAAACATCTCCTTGTGAATGATTGATCATTGATATGGTTATTATGTGAAAATACCTACATTTTAAAAATTGATCTTATTTGAGATACATTATATTCCTCCTTGTGTACAAAATTCATGCATGATGGAGACACAATTAATAATGTGAATGTTTTTATATTGAAAATTACCTATTATTTGAGATGCATTATTTTCCTCCTTTTGGGTTGACTTAATTTGTGATTAATAATAAGTAAGATGAATATCTAAAAATTTGGATCCACTCAAACTAGGTGATAATTCACACATTATTATTATTCCTCCTTGTGTTAGCTTCCATGCATAAATGAGAATATTTATATTTTCTTGGGTGTACCAGAGGTTAGAGGATACCATGACACTATTGAGGAAGGGGCATATGTCTAAAGTATAGCATAATTTAGCTCATGTATTCATAGGGTTATGAGATATATGGTTAATTCTAGGGGATATATGCCAACTTTTGATGAAGATGGATGTAACCAATGATATTGTTTGATTTTGTGAATCGTCCATAAATCTTGTCAAATGGTTGACTAATTCTACTATGTAATGATGATAGATAGAGATTTGAATTAGATTCTTTGGAAGGATGTGGATCTAAATTCCAAACTCTCCTGATGTGTGCCACCATAGGCCCATGATTGAGAATGGAGGTGTTAATGAAGAATTGTGTTTTATGGATTTTGGGTTTATTGAACTACCATGTAATATGAAATCAAATGGGGGAGTGATCAAAAAGCCCAAAATCTGGCAGTGCCTAATCCAAAGGAAAAAAATCCATTATCAAAAGAGAAGTATGGTTTAGTGGACATCATTTCCCTATCTAGATGCTTCAAAATCCCAATGGGACCTTCCTTGAAATTACTCTATGTGTATCAAAATCTATCTACGTGATGGTGTGTTAGATTGGGGTCATAAAGGCCCCATTTAGTGCACATGTAAAACTACAACTTCCTTTTACCAGCTGCCCACCTCATAGGTAAGTGGCCCATTTTATCCTCCGAAGATGCCACCTTATTAAATTCAACACATAATACCCAATGGGCATTGGGGAGAACATCTTCTACTATCACGTCTAAATATTTGTTGATTTTTTTTACTTTTGATGTTCAATTATCATGTCTATATTGTAACGCCATCCATGTCAATGTGCAATTTCCCAGTTTCACTCAAAGGATACACTTATAGAAATATGATTAAGGTGGAGCTGATGAGAGAGAGAATAAGAGAGGGAGTTTTCTGGAATGAGTGGAATTATGTGAGTGAGTGCATCAACAAGAATGATATAAAGCAAAATTCAAATTTCTTTTCCACTTCTATTTTCTTTGTTTTCTAGTTTGTTGGGAGTATCAACTAGATAATATGTTTTGAATACATAGTCCATAGATAATGGAGCAGGAAATGAAAATGAAGGTGAAGGAGATATGAATGTCAAAGGATCAAACCCTCCAAATGAAATTAAATTAGGTATGGATATTGGAAGAACAAATCTTGCAGATGAAGGTAAACTAAAAGGTTTGCTAGATGATAGTGAAAATAGCTAAGAGAGGCTAATAACTTAATAAATGTCTCTACTCATACTTATTTGGTTTTATTTTTCTTATAATTTCTATCATGATGCTTTTCAGTGTTGGAATAGATCCTGGTTGGTGCTGAAATTGATAAGCTTGAAGCCATGAGATGTGAAGCTCTAGAGATTTTTGAAAAATGTGTCACAAAATTAAGAACCTTTATAAGACTATGATTCTTTAAAAAGTGTTTGAAATATGTTGAAAGCAAGGTGTAGAGTAAGGTAATATTGAGTACATAACACATAATGGCTCATATGTTCCAATGCGTGCATGATGGGCATGACAATACCTTTCATCGAGAGAGATACTCCATAGAAATGATAAATAAAAGAAGACATCATAACATGTCACAGGAGATAAAATCCTATTTCGAAAACACCCTCATAATAATCATAAATGATATGTTTGGAATGAGGATCTAAATAGGTTAGCAAAATGAGATAGAGTTATACTTGATGGAGATAATGTAATTTAATTTTGTTCCTATGCTAGTTAAAGTGAGAAATCATTATAAGTTCATAAATTATGGTTGTCATGTGATTAAAAGAAATACCTGATACTAGAAAAGGATTCAATGATGTAAATAAGTGTTTCATGTTTTGTGAATATGCTTCCAATTGAAACATAGTTTGATTTATCACTATCCCCTTTTATGTATATTAGATCTTAAAATATAATTTGGTACTTTTAGCACACAATTATTGGGTTCTGAATGCATGCCATATTTTCACATGATTATATTAAGTTTTAGTGAGTCATTTCATTATGCTAACAATTGCTTATGAATTTTAGGTCATGAAATTATGTTGTTCTAGTCCAAATCAAAAGGTCACTATTATGGTTCTCTTAATAGGTCTTTTTGGCTAGATTTATGGTTAGTACACAAGAATGTGATCATTGACTCTAATTTTTGCTAGATTACAAAAATCCTTAGATCTACCATATACCATGGGATATGAATATTAAGAAATATTGTTGTAATTAAGATTTATCCTCATATTTATTTTGAAATCTATGAGCAAGTAAAGCATTATGTGTAAAACTAAAATTATCATTGATGGAAATAGAAGTTTTAATTTCAGACATATCTAGTTTTTCTACCATTCATGTGATAAATACATTTATGTTCATTGGTTCCTAATGTATTCCATATTTTCATAATATAATCTTAATATTAGTTGTATATTAATTGTTCATTTTGTTATCCCAATAAAATAAGACACTAATATAGATAGATTGCATCAAAATTTAATCAAAATCATTTCCTTTTAAGTTCAAATAATTTTTGATATTAAGTTTTTAAAAACTTATGTAAAGTACCTTATATTTGTATCAATGTTTTTGGTAGATATGTCACCTTATTAATCTTATAATGCACATCTATTCATGTCTATTATAAATATAGCATGGGTTTCGGTACATAAGATAATCTTTCATGATTTCAGTCCTAATCTCTAAGTTACTTTGGAAACAGATTTTTGTTGGTCTTAGTGAAAATAGTTGGACAACCAAGAATTAGTAGGACAACTAAGAAATGATGATCTTGTTTTCCTATGTAGAATTATGTATGTTTTCTTTCAAAACAATTATCCTCATGTTATTTTGTCAAACAATTAACGTGCCTTCTATAGGATGGTAAGTCATAAGACATCCCATAAAACTGGATAAACAACTAACCTATGAAAATAATCTTAGATTTTCAATCTTTTAGGCCTCCCTGTTCAAATGCTCCCTCCTTCCTTACCAATGGAATGGCCTGGGCTCGATGAAATGGAAACACTGGGATCATCGTTTATGAAAAAAATTGGTGATTATGTGTAGGGGTTCTCGAAATGATGCATTTAAGGTAGGTACAACCTTCAAATAATCATAATGTGAAGTGGACTTGAAAATTCAAATAATTTCATCCATTTGAGTCTGTCATTTTGTCCACGTAGGATGGCCAGGCTGGATGACCACGTCGATCCATGAATGATCGTTTAGGCCTATTCTAAGTGTATGTTGATTTAGGCAGACGGTGATATAATGGCGAACATCTGTTAGAAACTTTTCAATGTTGCTTGGGGTTGGTGGGGCCCAGAAGCGCCACACCAACATGTTGCGGTCGACCCTTGCAATTTAAAGACATGAATACCCAAATTTTCTATTCCAATTGCAAATGGTAAAATTGGAAACATGATTAATGAGTGAAGGAATAATCACATTTACAAAGTGTATTCAATTTTGAACTCAGTATTATTCATTTAGTAAAATTTTAATTATTTTTATATTGAAAACATGTGATATATTTCATTACATATAATATATGGTTAATTTAAAAGGTAGTAATTTTTAAGTTCTCAATTTCAGAGTTTATATAGTATCAAAAGTCATGTTTCACTGATGTTTTGATAAACTTTTGTTTTTCACATTTCTTATAACATTTTTAAAAACAAGTTTTGAAAAAACAAATGTATATGAGAGATATTATATAGAACTTATGTGTTACATTTTATGGCATACCATCAAGATGGATGATAAAATTCTTCGATTTACTTAAAATTAATTATATTAACATAATTATCTTACATAAATCTATATAAAAAAATGTCAAAAAATATCATTTTCAATGTATATCACATATATAACATTATATAAACTTAAAACAAATTTTGAATGGAAATCTAAGTGTGATATGGGCTTTTTCAAAAAGAATCCACTAGCAATTTGTTTTCAGCCGTTACGTGTGGATGAGAATCATTTGAATTGTTCATGAATTTGAATTACCACAATTAAATAATTTTATAGAAGTGGGCCTCAACAAATATTCTCTTACTTTCCTGGATTTGGATTGTATTAACGATTTCAAAATAATTTAGAATCAGCGAAGAGCACGCTATCGCTTAGGCGAATCAAACGATTTAAATAATGGATATTACTTTGAATAATAAAATAGGAATACTCATTCCCTATCCATGCATCTTATAACTGGTCGAATGTGAATGCGAATGCAAATGCAAATGCGAGCATTTTATAACATTTCAAGTGGATCCCACAATTATCACTCTCTGTATAACATTACTTTGATCGCACAATCTTTGGGAGCTGTTAAGTGAATTGGCAAATGATGAAATTAGTGAAGTCATATTATATCATATCTTGACTTATACCTTTTGAAGATATGGAAATCCCGTCGCCACTTTGGAGATTGGGTAAAATCAGATATGATTAATGCCTCCATGCTTATATATATAATTCAGCTTCTTCATATATCTATTGTATACCTCCATACTTATATATACAATTTTGCAAAGGTCAAATCAAGTTAATTAAAATAACATTTTGTGATTGATTATTGAATTAGCACAAGATGATGATACATATATATCTTCAAACACATTAACATCGAAAATTTTAATGTAGTCATACATATCTAAAGGCACTTCTAGAAATGATGCTTCTTCAATTACTCCCCTTGAGTTATCTTGTGCATGTCCTCTTATAAAGTAAAACTTAGTGCCTCTTAAATTACACATTTAAATTCATGTTTCATATTGATCTCCATCAAACTTATTAGCATCAACCATTTATATAAGGTTCGAGTGTTTAGAAAAGGAAACTCTAAACCAATTCTATTAGAGTCAAATTTTGATTACTTTTCATAATGAAAACAATGGTTTTGCATTGAAATTGATAAATAAACTAATAAATTTCATTACAATGCCATCTTGAATTAAAATCCAATGCCTTCTATTTTTTATTGTAAATTACATTATCATATCTTAAGGTGTTGATTTAGTAAAATATTAATGTTCTTTCATATTAACAAAAAGTATAAATATGTACTTTTTGACTTAATAAAATATTATTGTTATTTTTATTTAAGAGAGAGTATAAATATCTTGTGTTTTTTGAGATGAAAGATATTAACTTATTTATAATATAATTTTTGTTATTATTTCTTCTTTTTGGTATCAATCACTCTTAAATATTTTAGGAGTGATCTATTAATAGAATAATACGATATAGCGAGTTTTGAATTTAAATGTTAATCAATGTAACTTGAGATATTTATTTTAATTTTCTATTGACCTTAAATTTAGTATAATATAATTATTATTAAAATAACCTTCCAAAAATATGTATGTTTTATATTTCATTTAAATATGAACACATTGATATATACAAAAATAGTAAAAACTTTTAATTCTTCCTTACTTTTAATATTTGAATATATATAATTTTTTATTTTTACTTTAAATGTAATATCTTCCGTCAACTTTTGCATTCTATCAAATAATTTTATGAAAGTGGCCCTCAACAAATATTCTTGAATGATTATCCGAGAAGAGCACACTGTCACATTGGCCAACCGAACTTCGAACTTCTCTCATATGGATAATGCTTTCGTTTTTAATATAGTAATACTAGCCGATTGCGAGCACACAAGAAAAACACTTCCAAACATTTCTAGCCATATGTTTTCAAGTGGAACCCACAATTATCACTTCTTTATTTTCCCCAGCTATGTAGCATTACTTTGATCCCACAATCTTTGTGAAGTGTTAAGTGATTTAGCGGATGCCAAAATCAATCATATCAAATCATATCTTGATTTATGCCTTTTGGAGATATGGAAAGCCCGTCGCCACTTTGGATAATGGCAGAAATCAGATACGATTAATACCTATATGTATAATTCAGCTTCTTCACATATCTATTATCATCTAGTTGTAAGGAAGAGGTCTGCTTTACGAAACCAACTCATAAATTTCAATGGAGAAAACAAGGCAAGGATGGTCCATGAAGCCGAAGATGGAAATTGTGGGAGCAACAAATATTGCACTTCAGCCTCCCTGCAAAGGTAGTTATTTTGTGAGATATCATCTAAACAAGAATATAGCAGTGAATACAAAGGAGGTGGAGGCATCCTCAGAGCCAGAGTGGAGAGAGACGCTCTGCTTGGAATGTCGGGGGCAAGGAATTAATGAATTGTTATCGGCATTGATAATGGAATGTGGGATGATTGTGTTTGAATGTCTTTTTACCTTTTATTGATTTATTACACATGCATATAATACATACTCATGAGGACATGACCAACAAACTTGTATATCAAATCTCATTTTATCAAAACTATTTTTTGTTCAAACTTAATGTGTAATAATCAACTCTTCATCAATACTTTTATTTTTCCCTAATTTTATTGAAATACTGGGGTTATTCATTATTGGCATTGGCCCTTAGATATACAATAATCATTAATATTTCCAAGAAGTAATTCTTTCAAGCATTTTCAACTCTTTTGGGAAGATGATTTGTATCTCTTATGAAATTCTTAGTAAAAAGAAAATTACTCATGACAAAAATTGTAATCTAATAGATGTGTGAAAGCATCTTCCTAAAAGAATATGGTTAAAATATCTAAAAAGGGATATGTTTGCACACCCTCTCGATTATAACAACCTCTCTTTTTGATGCTTGATGTCCCACAACTATAATAGTTTAATATAAAATTACAGCCTCAATATAACTACCAAAAAGAAGAATTTCAGATTATTTGTGTTGGAAAGTCAATATTTCCTCTCTTTCTAAAAATAGATATAAAAGAAGAAAAACTTATAGTTTAAAGAAATTTAGAGGTAAAGGAGGTCTTTTTGTGGACCCAAAAACAAGAATTCACACATAGATGCCAACGCGGATATATTTTAACATAAGATCAACATGTATAAGAATATCTTTTATTTCGTTTTATATTTGTAATCTATAAATTAGTAACAAGTCATTCGATGAAAAAAAAATAAAATAAATAAACAAACATATCAATGAAGAAGGTGGTAAAACACTATATTGATGTCTTCTTATTGTATTCCCAAACAAATTTAAGGCATGGTTGGTAAAGGAAATCAGGGAGGCATATGGTAAACTACTAGATGAAGGTGATTTTTTTAATAAAAAAATATTTTAAATAATACAAAATTCTAATGTTTGAAATTATTTAAACTTATAAAATCAAATTTATATGAACTTATGAATTTTTTCTACTAATTAAGATCAAATTATTCGTTCAATATCCAATTGACATTGGTAGTTACTAATATCCAATTTGGTTAATTTTTCAAATAAAACTCCCTTTATCAATTGCATTGGTTATTATGACACCTCTTACGTAAAGTTCAATAGTATTGATGATTTTTCCAACCCTTTTTAAAGATATTATCATGTTAGAGTAATGTTGGTGGTGCCCCATGTTCTTTTAATTAATATAATGATGGTTAAAGTTTGTTGTGGGAATAAGATACCTTAAAAGGCTACTTGTTTGTTGATATCGGATTAGTAACCAATGTAGTGTACTTTTCGATTTGGATCAGGAAAGAAACCAATTCATGAAACATACACTTTGGTAGAATTAGCATAGCTATTGAAATTATGTTATTGTAATAGTAAAATCTTTTTGTATATTGACACATATTTGTTAGCATAGCTAATTAATTATCTATTACATTGTTTTATTAACATCCGTTAAGTAGCATAATCATAACATCTTGTAGATAGTTTTGTATCAGGTAGAGTTTTACAATTGTAATAACCATTTTTTGTATTTTATTTATACACTTTGCCATGTTGAATAAATTATTCGAACATTTCATTGCTACAATCTGGTATTAGAGCAAAGTCTTCGTCTGATCACTGCAGAACTGAAGAGCGTGGAAAATGTGCCTGGAGAGAAGATGACTGAATGGCGGCCGTAGACGTGAGTGAAGTCTGGCAGAAGAAAGAACAATGTGGAAGTCACCTAAGTGCCACGAAGTGCTGGGATTAAATGCAAAGTATTGGTAAAGAAGTCAATGCCGGCAGACATGGAAGAAGCCAATCCTGATCGATGCTTGAAGGGGAAAGCGAGAAGATAGACTTTCAAAGCCATGAAACACTGAATGTGTATAACAGTAGCAGATCAATGACATATTAGAAGCATTTAAGTAGACGATCATTCAAAGCAATAAGCCTTTCATTTGCATGAATTGACGTGGGAAGCGTGATAGCAGAAAGATTCATTACAAACTTGCTTTGAAGCTGTGGAAAAGAAACATGTTGAAGAAGCATCGACGCTCTTTACAGTGTAGAGTAGCCAAGAAGATGTGAAATTCTAAAGAAGAAGATGCAAACCACTAGTATAATGTAAGGATGTTGTACAAAAGAAGTGTGTTTGGAGACTGGTAAGGTCCAAATCTGCCTACTACGTCCAAACCATCCTAACCTACAACTGCAACCACCAAGAGAGCAATCCAAACTTTAAGTCTACAATGAAGGTCCATCTTGCCAAGAAACACAAGAAGAAAGCAGCATTTGAATAAGGTATTTCTTTTTATAAATAATTATGAAGCATAAATACTACTTTGAGTGTAAATTTTTGGATAAATAAAGTTTAAATAAAAAAATGTCTACACCCAAACTCCTCTTGTCTGATGCCCAATTCCTCAAAGGGTTGAATTTTTCCATGTGAAAGATGAAGATGCAAGTTATTCTTAAATTTGAAGAATTATGGGGCATTGTCACTGGTGCAATGACTCATCCCGCTAGAGTTGATGGAAAACCATGTATGACAAGTCAAATTCAAAAGCCCTGATGTTGATCACACTCTGTGTCATCAAGGAGGTTCAACCCCATATTCAAGATGCATAAACATCAAAAGAGGTTTGGGACATTCTATCCACCATTTATGAGGTGAAGAATCAGACAAAGATACTCCATATCCAATGTAAGCTTCATACTCTCATTATAAAAAATGGAAAGAAAGTTGAGGAATTATTATGCTGAGTAGTAGGACTATGAGAAGAATTAATTGCACTTAGAGAAATGATCGAGGACAATCTATTGATTCTGATCACATTATGAGCTCTCCCATCTCAATCTCGCACATTTTTCATGACACTAAACATCACAAAGTAAACAATGTCTTTCAAATAACTCTTGAATTTTCTTCAATAAGGAGAAGTCATCCAGTGCATGCAACAAGAGTTCGAAGACAAACCCATGATTTCCAAGAAACATGGTCCAAAGTTCATGAAAGGACCACCAAAGTAGTCACAACAATAACAAAAAACTAAGAAGGCAAAAAGATGGTGTCATATTTTCTACACCAATATGCATGATACTGATAGTTGCTAGTATAATGCCTTGACATAAGTCTCATCCAGTCAAAAGGGCACATCCATTAGAGATGATTTACATAAATCACAAAGATGCCCTTGATGATGGAAGTAGCATAGACATGTAGCATCACAACATCAAGATTATGATGAATCGGATGAGGAGGTACCCATAAAAAAATAACGCAGTGGCACATATAAAGATTTAGTACTTGTCTCCCAAACCTTTTCACACACGTGCAAAGTTTGGTTGATCGACTCTAGCATTAGTAAGAATATGATAGGATATAAATAACTATTTGATTATTGACAACTCAACCCACTAGAGATCAAGTTTGAATTATACATGATAAAGTGTATGTTCTAGAAAGAATTGGTGCTATCACCATTCCTCTTAGGATGTGAAATTATACTCTCATAAAGGTACTATATTCCTTGACTTGATAAAAAATATCTTGTCTATAATTTAGGTCTTGAATCATAATTTTAAGGTAGATTTCATGATCAAGAATGCTAAAAAATCATCTCCTATCATGGAAAGGTCAAGTCATTACTAGATCTTTTTTGAAGGATCAATTATTTTCCTTAGATGCAATTTCATTCAATGTTATTGTTCTCTCCGCCTCTACAATAAAATCTACTACACTATGGAATTACTGATATGGGCACCTTTTCGCTGATTCTTTATACCATCTTAGCGCTAAGTCCATATTCCTTGGATTCCTCAGTTGTCCCATTTATTTCTTATATGACCTATATACATTGTTGGCAAACAACTTAGGGGTTTCATTCAAGCTGAGTTCCTCACAAGCCAAATATCATCTTGATGTGGTACATACTAATATGTGTGGACCCCTACCTAATTCCTTAAAAGGATTCAAGTACTTCTAATTATTCATTATTTATTTCTCTTGAAATACATGGGTGTTCTTTCTCAATAGTAAGAGTTAAGCATTTAGAGATTTCAAGGTCTTCTGCCAGTTTATTCTCACCCAGTAAGTGAGGCCTCTTTGACTCCTTCACTTAGACCAAGGGGGGAATTCACATCAAAGGAATTATTAGCATTTTTTAAGTAACAAAACATTAAATAGCACCTAACTACTCCCTATACACCTTAATATAATGCAATAATAGAGCAACAAAATTGTTCAGTCATGAAGATGGCTCATTGCATGCTTTCCACTATAAATTTAGATGCACCATTCTGGGCAAAACTAGTTTAGATAACTATATATCTTCTCATTAGGTACCCACAAAGATCTTGTAAGAAAAGATTGCATAAGAGGTATGGAGTGGTCATAAACCTTCGATCTCTCATCTTAGAGTATTTCGTTGTATATCTTATATGCATGTTCATATACAAAGAGGAAGAAGACTAAACCAAAGACTCTCTAGAACCTTCTATTAGGGTATAGCATTACCTTAAAAACATATTATCTCATCGATCCTAATACAAAGAAGATATATAAAATTTGATATGTTGTTTGTGATGAGTCATAGATTGACTCATTGCCATAAATGGAGTCAAAACATACCACATCTCATAGACTATTCCCACAATTAGATGATGAGAATGAAGAATCTTGTCATAAAGAAGGTGAGCTATAAGGATAATTTTTCATTGATTTTGGAAATATAGAAGACAATTATTCATCAAATCATTAATAACATTGACATCAAAAATGGGTATAAGTCAACATTAGGGACTCATACCTGAACTATAATCCAAATAATTCATTAGGAGTTCGGACCAAAAGATAAGTGAGAAATGAAGTTAATTTATCACTAATGAGTTAGTAGTTGATAGCACCAAACCAAAGACAATTCAATAGGCTTTATGTCAGCGTCAGTTGAAGAAGACCATGGATGCTAAGTATGATGCCCTCATCAAAAATGGGACATGGGAACTTATTGATCTACCTATAGTTAAGAAATCCATTGGATAAAAGTGGGTTTTCAAGACAAAATACAAGGTAGATGGATCTATCAAAAAATACAAATCATGACTTGTTGCAAAGGGATATGCTCAATAAGAAAGAATTTATTATGAGGAGACCTTTGCACCCATTTCTAATATCAAGACCTTCAGAGTTATTTATGCACTCGTATCACAAAAGGGATGGAAGTTTCAATAGATGGATGTTAAAAGTGAAGTCTTCAATGGTGATCTCAAATAACAAGTGTACATGACCCAACTAGAAGTCTTCATGAATGAACATCCACGTTTAGGGTATGCCATCTAATTAAGTCACTTCATAGACATATGCAAGCACCAAGGGTATGGTACATTAAGATTGATGATCATGTATTGCAGCATAGATTCATTCATATCCCCTGAAATACAAATTTTTATATTAAGAAGATAGGCATACAGATTAACATTCTTAGTTGTATGTAGATCATCTCATGATCACACAAAGTTCAAATGATCTTGTTTGAGAAGTAAAGAATGACTTGAAGAAATACCTTAACATAACAGATTTGGGGCTACTTCATTATTATTTTTGCTTGGATATTTGGAAAAATAAGAATCATATTTTTATCTCTTATATGAAATATTCCAATATAATCCTTAAGAAAAACAAGATGAATTATTGTAAACCAATGTCAAATCTGATGGAGAAAGGTTTGTAACTATCTCGATTTTAGGATTCACCTCAAGTAGATGAAACTCACTACATGTAACTTACTAGGAGTGTCAATTACTTGATTTATAATAGACCAAAAATATGGTTTGTTGTCATCTATCTTTTAAGATTTGTGCAAGATCGAAAGAAGTGTCATTGGGTTGCAGTGAAGCATGTTTCAAGATATGTTTGAGGTATAGTTGATTATGGTATGGAATACAAGAAAAATTCAAAATTATTGTTGTAGGGTTAAAAAGTATTAGATTGTGATGGATCTATTGATGAAAGTAAATCAACTTTAGGATATATATTTCATCTCAGATCTGGACCAATTTCTAGATTATTAGAAATAAATCTATACGTACTCTCTCATCCATAGAAGTAAAATACCCTTCCACATGAGGAGATGTGTGTGAATCAATTTGGTTACATCGTAGTTTGTTTGACATATACATTCCTAAATATAAGACCCCAATCCTTTTATTGTTACAAGAATTAACATGATGTATTATCCATGAAAATAAAGTTGAATATATATATGAAAAATTACCAAAAATATGGTACCGGACTACCCTAAAGGGAGGACACTAGATAATTTGTAAAATAGAATTTGTTATAACTAATACTTAAAAATAATGTAATATATCCTATTTTCTATTTATTACACTGAAATTCCCTCCCTTATTACATAATTATTACAAATGTATTAACTAAATAGCTCAAATTTCACCGTTCTAAGGGATTTGGTGAGTATATTAGTTATTTGTGTAATTGATGGGTAGTACTAGAGATGGATATGGTGGTTTAAGACTTGATCTCGAATGTACTAACATTCAACCTCCATGTGCTTGGTTCTTTCATAAACAATAGGATTATTCACAAGCTTCAACACACCCTAATTGTCATAATGAAGGATATGTGGCTTCTCTTCACTAATGCTCATATCAACAAAAGTGTGATGTAATGATATCACCTCACACATAGCTCCATGTGCAGTACAATAATCTATATCAATAGATGAGAGAATAACAACAATTTGTTTCTTAATAATCCATGAGATTAGTCCATATCTAAGGTGAAATATGTATCCTAACATTGACTTTATATCATCAACATATCTGGCATAGTCTGAGTTAGTGTATCCCTATAATAATAATTGAGTATTCCTCTTATGTTCCATACCATACTAAAGTGTACCTTAGACATGTCTCATAACATGATTTTCTGTAACCCAGTGACATTTCTTTGGTTCCTACGTGAATTTGAAGAGATAGATTACAAAAAAACATATATCTGGTCTAGTGTACGTCAAGTAGATGAGACTCCCAATGAGTTGTCTATGGAGAGTTGCATTAACTTGAGGTAAGTCATGGAATCGAGATAATTGTAAACATTTCTCCATTGGTGTTGAAAGAGGTTTATAATCTTAAATTTTTCACTTTTCTAGAAGTGTCTTGGCATATTTTATATGGGACATAAAAATGTGATTTTTTTCTACCATATCTACAAGCCAAGATAGTAATGGAGTAGCCCCAATTCAATCATGTCAAATGATCTTTTGAGGTCATTCTTCACAATATCAACGTGATATTTTGAACTTCTACTGATCACAAGATCATCTACATAGAAAATAAGAATGATGATTTATGTTCTTACCTTATTTATGTATAAGTTAGAATTTGAGGGGCTAAGGGTAAAACCATGTTGCAAAAGGTGATCATCTATCTTGATGTACCATGCATTAGGAGCTTGTTTCAATCCATATAGTGATTTGATGAGATGGAATACCTTTTTAGGATGATATTCATCAATAAATCCTTCTAGTTGGGTCATGTATACTTATTCTTTGAGATCATTATTTAGGAAATCACTCTTGAAATCCATCTACTAAAGTTTCCATTTATTTTATGCTGTCAACGCATAAACAACTCTGATGGTCTTGATCTTTGCAATGGGTGTAAAGTTTTCTTGATAGTCAGTGCCTTCTTTCTAAGTATGTATATTTGCCACAAGTCATGATTTATGTTTCTTAATGGATTTGTATGCCTTATATTTAGTTTTGAAAACCCATTTATAGTGTATGGGTTATTTTCCTATAGGAAGATTGACAAGTTTCCAAATCTGATTTTGCACGAGTAAGTCATACTAAGCATCCATGCCATTCTTCCATTAAAGTTGACTTATTACTTCTTGAACATTATTTTGTTTGGAGATATCAATTAATGTACTCATGAGTGCAAAATTTACCTTGTTTCTTATCTTATTCCTCATTCTAACTTTGAATGAAGTATGGGAGTCTTTGATGATGCTTTGTACCCTCTTCAGCTGGGAACTCTACTGTTAATGTGAAGAACTACTTTGCTAATGTGAAGAACTACTTGGTGGATTTTCTAATTCTCTAATATCAACATACTTCTCCCCTTGTATCTCATCATCTCTATGAGAAGTCTCCTCATCATATGACTTGGATATAAATTGGTGAGAGGTGGTTGGTGTTGATTCTTCTTTTTGCATCATTGAGTCAAAGGATGACTCATCAAAAACCACATCTCTACTTTTGTAAATTTTCTTCATCTTGGGATCCTTGAGATGGTATACTTTTGAGGTAGTGATATACCAAATAGGATGCAAAGGAGTGTTTTTGACTTGAATTTCTTTCTCTTTTGAGTTGGGACATACATATATGTTATGTAACCAAACACTCATAAAATTATGCTTAGACATGTAGGGAGTAGTCAAATTCTATCTGATGCCTTGTTAGTTTAGGAATGCCAATAACTTATTTGATGTGAATTTTCCCCGTCAATCTGAGTGGAGGTCTCTTCCATAGCTTACTGATAGAAGACTGGAAATGATGAAGGGCCTCACTCTTCTTCTTCATGAAAAACACTGATGTTTTCTAAGAGTATTCATCCAAAAATAGTTGGAAGTACTTGTATCCTAAAGATAAAGCAAGTAATAATCCATTAAAATTGGTATGAACAACCTCCAAACATTTCTTGGCATGAAAAGAACTTGCCTTAAATAGATCCCTATGTTGTTTTCTTGCAAGACATCTAAGCAAAATGGGAAATGAACTAAACAACTTGGTGAATCCATGTACCATCCCTTTTGAACATAGCTAGTATAAAGATCCAATTGATAGGTGACCATAATAGTAGTTCCAAAAAGTAGTAGATTCTATCATAGAGGTAGATAGAGCTATTACATAATATGAAACAAAATATAAAGAAAATAATTTATCTTTCAAAAATCTCTAGTAAGAACCATACCTTTTCATGAGATAAAGCAAGATTTGATGCCATTATCAATAAAAAAACTCCACCTTTAGATGATGATTCAAAATTTGACTAACTAATGAGAGGTTAGATGTTAATATAGGAACATATATTACCTTTGAGAGTGTACATTTTCATGTTTTGAGAGGAATGGTGACTTGGCCTATTCCATCTACAACATACTCTTTATCATTGGTGATCCTAACCCAATCTCTAATGGGTTGGTCTGTCAATGAATCAAACAGCTTCCTATCACCCGACATATGTTTAGTGGCACTTGAGTCTATCAAACATATATTCTTTGTGGGTTTTTAGGTCTTGGAAACTAGCACTAACTTCTTATGTTCATTATAATTATCTTCTTCAGGTGTTTCCCCATCAGATCTATTATCTTTTTGAGATATGAGATGTCCCTTCTGCTTCCAACAGTGGGGATGTCTTTTTGATTTCTGAGAATCATTGCATCCTGTTGTGCTTTCTTTAATGGAAGACCCTTGTTTCAAGATATTATACCAATCATTTTCTATGTCATGAGTATTTTTTTGACAGATGTGACACCACCTCTTCAATTTTAGTTATTTTTGATGTCGAGATAGTTGTTGCTTTTGTTTCTATGGTTGATTTTCTATAGGTCCCTTGTGAGACTTCTATCCTTGTTATTGCTTTGAGATAAGAGATATTTATTGAAACTCACCCTAGACTAAGTTGATATCTTCTTCTTACTATAGTAGTGTCATGAGTTATTTGAGTGACACTATCTATTTGGAGACCTTCAACATATGACAAACACTCTAAATTGGTAAGGGAGTGCTCTTATGGTGATTTGGATCAATATTTGGTCATCAACCATCTCATAAAGTGATGACAATTCTATTCATAGCTCAACCACTCAACATAAGAATTCATCAACTTTCTCAACAAACTCCATAGAGAGTGTGTGAATTGTTGACTATAGATGGATGATCTTTATCTCATTTTTTGCCTCATAGATGGTTGCTAATTTATCTCATGTTGTCTTTTCTCTATCTGGATCCCTGACATATAGCTGCATATCATCAATGATTCTAAACATAATCAACATCAAGGCATTAACATTAGTCATTTCATATTTTATGATCACATTGAGATCAGTAGGAACCTACATAGTTCCTGTGATGATGCCCCGTAATCATTCAAACTAAAGGATGGTTTGCATTTTCATTTTCTATGTGGCATAGTTTGACCCTTTGAGAAGTTGGGTATGTGATATAAGTAATATTTTATCTTATTTTTATGAGAGAGAAATATAATTCTTTTTACTTGCTGATGGGAAAATCAAGCTTGGAGATGATCATAATAATTACGTGCTGAGAGACAAGGATGCTTTCTAGGGTGTTCAACATCATATTCACAATTTGTCTTATCTAACTTCATGTTTTGCTCATATTCTCCTTTCTTATTAGAATACATCAAATAAGAAATATTTGAAAGGTCCTTTACATATTAGCTCCTTGAACTGAAGGTTACCATAGTCACAGATGGCTTCTAGCAAGGCAAAGTACAAATTGGAGCTCTCCTGAGCATAATGATGGTTTTATATGATCTACTTATCTATTTGGTGGCTTTTAGTAGTTCCAATATTATCCTTCACACTAGACATATATGGTGGTCTCACTCATGTCTCAGCTCTACAGGATCTCTTACTCGGTGTTTGGCTACTACAATAACCTCTTCTTCCTTGGGTGGTTTGTAATAGTTAACATAGGCAGCTTTTTTCTTTGTAACAAAATGATCTACCTTTACTCCCTTCACTTATTTTGAATCTAATAGCCTTTAAAAATATATTGTCTCATGATTATCAAGCTCGGGTCTCTATATATAAATTGAACTCACCTGTGGCTATAAAAGCCATACCAATAGGCATCTTCTCCTTTTTTAACATTTGGGATTGTGAAAAATGATAATAACGCCATCCACCATAGACTTTGTTGTGTTTACTAAAACAATCTATGTGACCAACAATAATATATTATAGCACTTTCCTACGTAGTTTCATGTTGCTTATAGCAATGATTAGATGGTCTTAGAACCTAGTGGCCCATTGGCCATGCCTTGGACCCTATGACTACGCAATTCATGACAAAGTGCTCCTTCTTTTCTAAAAGTTTCCACTCAGACTATTGCACCATCCCAGGGAGTTTTCAACACTAGGCTATGTTTTGTACTAGTCAAGACTTTAATGCTTCTTCTTAAAATTTTGTTATACATCATTGCACATCCCAGGTAATTCCACTCTTCTACAGCTACAACACTATTCTCTTTCCCACTTTGTAGCATTATAGGTTTGTATTGAGACCTTTTTTTAGACTTCAATAGCTTCCAAAAATGTTTCACTATACACCATGCTTCTCCAACTCACTCTAGGCATCGTGGCTCTAATACCAGACTATTGAAAGTATTAACTTGATGTATTATTCATGAAAATAAGGCTTAATATTTACATGACAAATTACTAAAAATATGGTAATAGAATTCGATAAAGGGAGGAGAATAGAGAATTTGTAAAATAGAATTTGTTATAACTAATACCCAAAAATAATGAAACATATCCTATTCTCTATATCTTATGCTAACATTTCTATGGAAATCAGGGTGTGTTAAATCTTGTCAAGAATCCATTATTTCATAAGATGACCAAACACACTAAGGTCCAATGCTAATATATTTGAAAACAAGTTTTGAAACACCAAATTCAGCTCCAATACTTCCCAAAGATTCATAGATAGCAGATATACTCACCAACTCATATGGTAAGGTGAAATTTGATAACTTTTGGGGTTACATTTTAAAAAAAAAATCTAATAAAGGGGGGAATGTTACCTTAGCTAATTATTTATCCATTACATTGATTTATTAACATCTGTTAGGTAGAATAATTGTAATGTCTTGTACATAGTTTTCTTTCAAGGATAGGTTTATAGTTGTAATAATTATTTGTTATATTATATTTATAATCTTTGTCATGTTGAATCAATTATTCAAACATTTCATTGCTACAATATTATGTTGAAAATGTTTCATTACTCTATGTTTTTCTTGCCTACTTTGCCTTGATGTCTTTATAAGTGGAAATATATCTTAGCACAATTATTTGTAGTGGATCATACACTTTGTGGAGTCATTATTGTCAAGATCCTTTAAATGCATAAACACCATTATGTATAAAATTCTAGTGTTTTTTAGGTTGTAGGCTATGCCATATGTAAAAATGTTGAGGATCATCAATATATTTTCCTTGGTTACACTGTGATGCTGTATTTTTATCTCAGACTAAGGTGAAGTATCCTTGTATTATATGGATTATTTTAGGTTATGTAGTTTTAAAAAAAACATTGTTTTACATTACACTAATACTTCATCCACGTATCATAAACTCACAAGGCATGTCAGGTTATCAAGATAACATATCAATGCTTTTGTTTGAAAATTTCACTTCATGGTTTAAAGTACAATCATGTAATGAAGCTTGTGATGTATTGTGGATGATTTTTCAAAATGTATGATGATGTTTCATAAATTAGGAAAGAAAATACAACACATAATGCATTCACGTATTTAAACTAAATGTTAATGGAATTATGATATGCTTGATCATGTAACTCCTTGATCTATAGTAAGGTTGATAATGCATGTTGATACAATATTATGTTTATTAGAATACCAAGACTAATCATATATATCTTGTAAATCATGATTTAGTGTGTTTATAATCTCATCATATTGCTATGGATATATATACTAAATGGATGCTTGGGGTTAAAATTAGATGGCAATGTTGTGTTGGTAATGAGGGAAAGGATGTTTAAGTACAATTATTTTATTTTTAACCTTATTATCTTATGCTAATGGATCCACTAGAATCATTGATCTAGGGACAAGTAACATTTATAGTATATTACATTGTATTATAATGTTATGTATTTCTTGCTCATATTTGGTGTTTACATTCACTTTTTCTACTAATAATGCAACTTGTAAATGAGTACTCCAGTTACTTTTGGTAATGACCACTGATGCGCTATTGTAAATATTTAAGACAACATTGAGTTCCTATAATAATGTCTAAGTTAAATTTTCTTTTCAAACTTGCATTTATTTTTATATGTTCTAATCTTTCTTATAGTAAATAAACCCTTAAGTCCTATCATTTTTAAAATCACAAGGTACTTGTAGATTGAAGAGTCTCAATGTTGTTCATGATGTTGGGCACACTTAGTGTTATTACAATATCTAAGGGAATCAAGGAATTAAAATGTAAGATTCAGAGCTTTTAGGCCTATGTCATTCTTATGGAATTTAACGTACCCTAGTTAATATATATTACTAGATTAGACAATAAAAATATATTGTTTGGCTTACTTATTATGTTGTATTAAAAATAACCTAATTCTCATAGATAATTTTTATTTTGGATATAATTACTAATTTAGTTTGTATATATTATAAACTCAATATATTAATATTTGCTTATGCATTTTTGCATTTTGATGTAATAGCTTAATTTAATTTGATGTGCATTTTTAAAGTGGCCTCTAGAAATGAAAATTAGAATGTAGATGGTGAATGACAGTATACATGGAAAAAATTATTAAAACAAGTTTTTGTCTAACCTACTTCAAAGTGCAATGACAACCATTTAGAGGTTGGAAAACATTATAGATAAGAAGAATAAGGTCTTCAATAATTTTATTATGGAGTGTAAGAAGTTACATCATATAAATCTCACACTCCAGGATGAGAAGTTTGAAATTGAAAAAAAGTGTGTCAATTTTGATATTGTCAATTCATACATGAAAGCACTCTTTGACTACATAGGAGAGATATTCAAGGCCCTAAAATTAAATTATGATGGAATTATTTTAATCTTTGAACAAGAGCTAAAAAATTAGAATCAAGAGTGGGAAACTATGTGTGAGTAAGTTGAATGGATGAGGCTAGGTACCAATGGCATTTTAGCGACTAAAAAGAGGTTTAGTTATGAACATTTACTTTTGTGAATGATGTGTTATGTATAATTATGGAATTTTATAGATATCTTGTTCAAACATTGGAAAAGTGAATTAAAATAACTATGGATTTTAATAAATTTTAATAGTGAACATTTTTGTATTTAATTTTGTGTCTCTTCTACCTTGAAAAAAGCATTTCATAACATTTTGTCTAAGTTTAGCTATCTAATGTTGGAAAAAAGTGTTATGTCAGTTTTCTATATTTACACTTTGTATCAATTTAGCATTATCTAACAAGATAAATGAAATGTTTTTATAATTGTAATGATAAGGGCTAGCAATTACTCCAATATTATACTTTCTAATATATAAATATAGAAAAATGAAAATTTTGTTGTCATTAAGGATGTATTAAATATTGTGTAATTTGTGAGTTTGCCTTAACCAATGCACCTATAGTAATAATCAATATGCATTGCAACCTACCTTGGTTCTAAAAAATAAAAATGAACTTTTGTAACATCATGAAGATATAAACTGTAGATGTGTTTATTTGAACTTCCAATGGCATTGTTAAGGATCTCGCTCCTTACCATTGATACAATAAATTATGCATTTCACCTATCTTCATAAATAGAGAATTTGTTACTGTTTATTTTATATAGCACCTCAATATCCATTATTTAAAAACTTTTACTTTTATTGATGTAAATCTGCATATTTTTTGCTTAATAGATTGTTATGTCAAAGATATCCACTTTGATGATTATTTTTCTAATTCATTCAATTTAATTTTATATGATTTATTTTTCTAATAACTTGAAGAAGGGGCTCATAATCGAAGAAATTTCCTTTTATTTATTTATTTATTTATGATATTTGTGTCAATTGGCCCCCCATAATACATCATGTATTAGGAAAATCAATTTCATGGTGATCAATTTCATCTAACATTCATCATTAATTCCTAAAATTGACTAATTGGCTCAATATTTTAGTAATTATGTGTTATTTTATCCCCAAATCATATCCTAGATTCGTATTTAGGTGAAATGGGTTGAAATTGTTCCCAATTAACTTCATGTAAATGCATTTGTGATAAAATTAACGTTTCAAGTTTAGGGATATAATATTTGACTAATCATATTGATATGTAAGGAAATATGAACTAATTTATCCCCAAATCACATCTTAGACTCATAGGTAGGCTTAATGGGTTCAAATTATCCCTAATTACCTCCATGTAAATTAAATTGTGATAAAATTAGGGTTTAGGGATTAGAGTCAGAATGTTAGGATACAAGATCCAATTTAGTCCCTTGAATGACAACCTAGACTTGTATTTAGGTTCAGCAGGTTCATATTGGCCTCAATTAATTATGTTCATATTTGTATTTGTGGTAAAATTACAGTCAAGTGAGCCATAAATTAGGTCCATTCAAATCAATTTAGCCTAAATCATGTCTCTAATTTCACTAACTGACTAATTGGATCAATTCATGACATAGCTAGAGTTAATTTAGCCCCAATTCACATCTTACTCTTGTAGATAGGCTGAAGGGGCTTAACCTAGCCTCAAATTCCTCTTTGATTTATTAAATCAACAATTTAGTTCATCATATGATGACATTATGGTCAATTTCACTAAAAATCATATCATATACAATTTCAAATAATTTAATGTACCTCAAATTTTTAAAAATTCTATCACTAATTGCACCTTTTGTCTATTTAGTTCAATCTATGATAGAATCGAAGTCAATTTATTCTCAAATCAAATTTTATAGTTAGTATTAAGTTTAAGGGCCTCATATTCACCCTAATTTCATCCAAAATTGAACCAATCAATTATTGTATTCATTATATGATGACATTTAAATTTATTGAACCCAAATCTAGATCCTATACATGTCTAATTTGTATATGTGATTGAATAAAATAATTCTTTGATCTATTCTCTAATGAACTTGGCTCTGATAGAGACCCAAATCACATTTTATAGTCATGCACGTAGGTTGAAGGGTCTCAAATTAGCTCCACTGGCCTTCGTATTTAACCATTGGACTATTTGGCTTATTTATTTAATTCATTGGTGTCAACATGCTAAAATTAAATCCTTTATAGTCAAAACTAGGTTCACAAGGCTGAAATATTCTCAAATTTTATCATTGATTTCACTAATTCGTTCAATCTAAGCTAATTTTGCCTTAAATCACATCCTATACACAAAATTACTTTTAAGGAGTTAAAATTGATCATAATCTCCTCCAGCATTACAATAATTGCCTCATTCATACATTTTTAATGAAATTAGGCCTAGTTGAACCCAAAATCATGTTATATAGTCTAAATTATGACTGTAAAAAAAATTTCTCAAAAATTTCATCACTTTATCCAGGATGTCTTTTTTTTGGTAGTGTATATCATGAGACATTCTACTTTGAAATAAAAAAATAAATTATAAATGTGAACTAAATAAGTTTATATCATGATACGTAGATAAGTATAAACATGCATGAGTAGACTAAATTTTTATTTTTAATGATATGTTGACATAATGCATACACATTACAACACTTTCGCATATGAATAGATTAAATTTATTTTTTGATACTATGTCAACATAAAATGTCTTCATTAAAGCTTGTACATGATATGCTTTGTTTGAATTCAAAAACCAAGCATTGAGGCTCAAAAGTGGATTGGATTCTCGAGCCAAAGTCTTGGACATGTCAACACACAACCTAATCATATATTTCTTATAGAAAATCACAAAATTAAACTTCCTTCACCAAATACACTATTAATTTCAATGAAAAAAATCATAAAATTATTATCATGATGATGACCAAGATCTCTTTTTCCCAAATATATTATTTTTATAAATTTTTGACTATATTAATGTTTCAATCTATGTTGATTTCTATCTATAGCTTTTCTAGGCCACTACATGCCTTAAATATACATGCCTGTATATGTTTGTGTATCTTTCATTTTAATGGGTGGAAACAAATGTGTTTGTGTGTGTGTGATTAAAAACTAGGCCCAATTATACATGCATTAAAAAAAATCATTTATTTTAGGGTTAGTGAGGGCTGCATGACTGGCTATCCATTTTTTTTGTCAATTTTCATGATCTATTTACATTTAAAATTTTAAAAATTCATTGAAAATTTAAGAAAATATAGGTTACAAAATAGATAATCTTATCAAAATTTTAACCAAATGTTTTAAATAATATTAAATGATGCTACAAAAATGAGATGCCGTATAATGTCTATTTACTCTACTTTCCTAAAAACATTGAGTTCGTAGTCAAATTTTATACGTTTGACCTAGTTATACTCAACAATGTTTTTTTTAAATAATATTTTGAAAATTAGACTTAAAATGCTAATGTTCATGTTCTTACACAATCCTAAATATTTAAATGTATCCATCTTAAATTATCTTTAGAAGTTCATATTTATCAATGTTCAGGAAAAACATATCCATGGGTAGGCCCCTTTTTGTCCCCCAACTTTTTGCACTTGACCATATTACTATACTCTGATAAAAACTATGTTTTTGAGAAATCATACTTGTTAATATGTGGCTACAAGAGTAGTTGTAAAGTGTGATTGGTTGATCTAACCACTCCAACATACAAGAATACACAAATATAATAATTTATTGATAGAATCCAATGTGTGAGATCGATGTTTTATCTAAGATATGCTATTTATGTAAATTCCCATAAATGATGGATGTATTTTTTCAATTTTATAATTCCCCTTATCAGATGGTTTTCTATTTTATGGTATCTTAATTGATGTAATTTCCCTTGTTTGAGATGGATGTTTATCTTACAATGAATCAATTACCCATGTTTGAGATGCATGTTTATCTTACAATGATGCAATTACCCATGTGTGATTTATATTATTTAGTTATAGAAATGATGGAGTATTACTTGGTTTTTAAATTTTCTAACATGTCTGGTTATTATGTTGAAATACCTACATTTTAAAGATTCATCTTATTTGAGATGCATTATATTCCTTCTTGTGTACCAAATTCATGAATGATGCAGAAACATAATTATGTGAATGTTTTTATATTGATGTGATACCTCTTATTTGAAATGCATTATTTTCCTCCTTTTTGGCAAAATTAATTTGTGAAAAATAATATGTAAGATAAATAACCCAAAATTTGGATCCTCTCATATGGAATATAATGCACACATTATTATTATTCCTCCTTGTGTTTGCTTTCATGCATGAAGGAAAAGATTGATATTTTCTTGGGTGTACCAGAGGTTAGAGGAATCCATGAGAGTGTTGAGGAAGGGTGATATTTCTAAAGTATACTATTATTAATCTAATATATTCCTAGAGTTATGAGATATATGGTTAATTCTAGGGGATAGATGCCAACTATTGATGAAGACAAATGCAACCAATGATATTATTTGATTTTGTGAATCTTCCATTCATCTTGTAAAATGGTTAACTAATTTTAATATGTTATGATGATAGATATAATTTGCATCCTTAATATTAAAACCCTTATTTTTTATTAATTGATGCATAACTTGGCTTATCTAGTAGTACTTACTATTATCTCTTGAATAAGCATCACCTTAACTTAGGCCAATGATTAAGTATTAATCCTAGTTGGGCCTATTAATTGAGATATTTTATATGATTATGGATAATGGTTATTAATTTAGCATTTGATTAATTAATGTTAGATCACCAAAAAAAAAATAATGTTTATAGTTTTGATAAACATTTGATTATTATGATTAGTTTATATGCCTTCATAACATAGAGGCATTGTGATGAGCTTTGTTTTTTAGTTGGAAACATAAGTCTCCAAATGGATTATAATATTATTATATACTAATAATGAGATGCTTTGGTAATGGTATTATTACATTCTATTGGGTGGTTATTTGAGTTGACACAAGTGGGAGATCAAGAAATAGAGATCCAAATGTGATCATGGATCTCAATAACAGTATGGATGACGGTAGTGACCCAATATATAATGGTTTATGTGGCACATTGGCCACATGGACACTTAGCACCTTAGTATTTTGTATTATAAATAAAAGTGAATAAATTACATTAAATGTGGATAATAACACATGAGACAATGAGAATCGATAATTTTGTTTAATGGAGAGAAAAGCTTAAGACTATTAAGGTATAAACACGACAAATTGAAAAAGGCCACATAATTATATATCATATTTATGATCTCCATGTAAATGATAGTTTTGAATTATCATTGACTAAACCATAAGCCATGTAGTGTCTATCATGATGGATAAATTTCTCACATAAAATTAATAAAATATGAAAGAGTCCCTCACAAATATAGTGACTCGTGAAGAATTAAAAGTAATGTGGACTATGGAAAGAAAACATAGTTGTCTTAACAATAATAAATTAAATGTGGATAGGACTAGAAGAAACCAAAAGGAGATCACATGGTAGATAGATTACAAGTATTAAATAATAAAAATAAATGAGATCTATTGGCTAACCAAAAAGGTCATCTAATAAAATTAATGACCTTCACCTAAAATTCATTATAGATGGATAATTTTTTAAAGGAAGTGGTCAAATTGAAATAAGAGGTATCAAAAATATTGGAATCTAAAAAGTAATTTATTTTTAAATACAATGAAGGATGGAAAATGTGAAACTCTACTATAATTTCACATTGGCATATAGTGGTCACAACATCTTATTTCTTGCACAAGAGTTTTCTCTCTCTCTCTCTCTCTCTCTCTCTCTCTCTCTCTCTCTCTCTCTATATATATATATATATATATATATATATATATATATATATATATATTTGTGTGGGTGCCTGTGTGTGTGGATATCTACATATAAATAATAGCTACGCATAGTACTATAGATGATGACTTGGAGGAAATGTTGGTATAGTGAAACCACTATACTTTATGAATCAAACACAATGCCCACTATATCTCCTTGTAAGGTTTGAACAAGTCAGAATCTTGTAAATCAATGGAAGTGTGGGTCTCAAAAATGTAATTTTATATTATGATTCAGTTCTATTGATATCAACTACTTTTAATTCAATAGAATGTAATTTTAAAGGGTCATGACAATATAAAATGAATCTAATTTTAACTTTATGGTCATGCGTTTCACCTCAAAAATGATGATGTATTTTTGGTGAACTCTATGAATTTTGGTGATGAGGGTCATTGAACCTTATCATTTAAATTATATAAATTCAGATTTGGTGCCCAATGCAATATGCAATAGTTAAAATAAGACTTCCATATAACATTTATTTTTTATTGTAAATGAAAGTAACACACAATTCAATCAATCCTAAATTTTTGATGACAAACCAAAACATAATTAAATAAAATCTAATTAAATAAAATAGGAATCAAATGAAAATTATTAAACTAAAAAAAACTTAATTGCACTAAATCTTAACATATAACACATGCCTACAAGTTTGTCTAAGCAATTAATAATGATGAAACTTTTTACTAAAATTAAAATGGAGTAGAAATAATTCTAATCTAGAAATACCATAAAATTATGTCTTTATTCCTCATGTTGAGTGGTCCCTTTCTTTGCCTTGGGAATAGGACTAGCAATAATTAATCAAAAAAATTTGAAATGTTAAACTACTTAAAATTATTAAACAATCCAAACACTATTATGAAATAATAATTTCATTTAATCAATCTTCAATATTCATATACAAATTAACTATGGATAAGAAGGTTGAATTTATAACAAAATTACTTCAACAAATTATTAATTAGGACTATCAACCTAACAAATCATTTTAAAACTTTATTTTTTTAATTCACAAATCAATACAAACCTTCACTTTATTAGGAGAGAAGAGTGGATATTTCTAGATTCATAGATCCACTATCCTCTATGTTTTTGGATAGAAACATGCATGATCAAATTTGATTTCATTTTGATGTCTCCAACAACTTGTGGCTATATATTTTTAACCTAAAAAGAGTTGTAAATTAACTATCATCTCTTGTATTTTTATAAATGTATATTCTTGGGAATACTATATCTAATATTACAAAATTAACCCAATTTTTTTTTTCAATATTATTATTAACATTCATGTGTACATTAATGGAAGTATAGTACTCAAGAGATACCTATATAAAACTTGTGAGCTATGATATATGACTGTCAGTCTCTAGGTCTAGGCTATTGTTTATCGCTATAGCCATTTTTTTAAGGTACTCTAAAGTGAATCTTTTGAGCATCTCTAGAGCTATATCTGTATGGGACTCCAGAGATGTTAGAATAATATAGAACTAGTTTAATATGTGTGTCCAAATTTTTTAAAGGTCTTTCTAATTGGTTTAGAAAGTCTCATAGATTTGGTATTTTGTATGCCAAAAATCTGATATCTATATTAACAATTAATTCCATCTCGCATATAAAATATTTGACATCGGTTTCCCAAGAATAATTAGACATAGTTAAAAATTATACTAAAATGAATTCTAAAGAATAAAATAAATATATATCCTATATTTACTCTAAATAAATATAAATTTTTAAAATTACATCTAAGTCTCATATATATATATATATATATATATATATATATATATATATATATATATATATATATATATATATATATATATATATATATATATATATATACAGAGAGAGAGAGAGAGAGAGAGAGAGAGAGAGAGGAGAGAGAGAGAGAGAGAGAGAGAGAGAGAGAGAGAGAGAGAGAGAGAGAGAGAGAGAGAGAGAGAATGATGCGATCGATTGAAGACACACAAGGAATTATTTTATATCGAAATAACATTGGTGGCTTCTTCTCCATGGATTTTTAGCATGAAACATTGTAAGATACAATTAATACCTCTCTGCTTAAATATATAATTCAACTTCTTCACATATCTATTCTCATCTAGTTGTAAGGAAGAGCTCTTGTTTGAGTAACCACCTCATAAATTTCAATGGAGAAAATAAGGAAAGGATGTTCCATGAACTTGAAGATGGAAATTATGGTAGCCACAAATATTGCACTTCAGCCTAGCTATAAAGATATTTTGTTTGTTATATATCATCTAAACAAGAATATAACAATGAATACAAAGGAGATGGAGGCATCCTTAGATCCAAAATGGAGAGAAACGTTATACTTGGAATATGGTGGGCAAGAAATTAATGAATTATTATCGGCATTGAGAATGGAATGTGGAGAATAAGAGTATTTGAAAGATTAAAGAGAAAAGTGGTTGGACGACTTCAAGTGTCATGGGAGGAGTTGTTTTCATCTCCCATGCTTTCAATAAAAAATTGTTTTCCATTGCAATTGAAGGTGGAGGGAAATGTTATTATATCACATGATCTTCATCTATCCACTCCTACTTTGGAGATTGTTTTCTATTAAAGATGTTGCTGCTTTTCTTGTTTTCTATGAAGATGTGTACACATGTACATGGATTATTTGGGGCAATGGTGAAGTCATGAAGATGTCTTGTAGGGCTAAAAAATTATGTGTGACCTAATAAAGCCCAGGTCAACTCAAATCCATCTTTTTACTCCTCCAACCCCATGCAAAAAAGGGAAAGAGAGAAATACCTAAGAGAAGGGTGTGATTCTTTTTATTCATTTTTCTAATGTATAATAAGTATTATTAATAATTTATGATTTTAAATTCAAAATGAAGTGTTAAATGAAATATATATATATATATATATATATATATATATATATATATATATATATATATATATATATATATATATATATATATATATATATATATATATATATATTTGAAGTGATTGAACTCCAATAATATTTTATAATAAATTAATGTTTATATGTACATAATTTTGTTGAGTATCTTCATATATATAATATTTTTAAATTATCATGAGCTAAATAAGAAAATTTCAACATGGAGATATTTATTAAGGTTTGAAGAAACATAAAACCATACACAATTATTTTTTTCTCAATAAAGTCATTTTAAGCTACACAACATTGGTCAATAAAAATTGCTTAAGAAAGTTACAGATAATAGGATAAATCATCTACAATAATCTCAAAGTTTCAAGAACACATGTGCTCAAACCAATGAATTTACATTTTCTAACACTTTTTTTTGAAATATGGTAATCTTATAATAGTGAAAATCATAATAATATCTCCCACTTTTTTCCACTTAGAATACAACCATACATTGAATTTTAGACATTTTAATAATCAACAAACAAGAGGGGCTTTAGAGGTCCAATTATTCTAATTAGAATAGTGTGGTATCTAGTGTGATAATCAAGTTCTAGTGTTTGCATTTGTACCTTTTATTTTTACCTCAACTCTTCTAATTACCTTGGTGTTAACTTTTTCCTTTTCTTTGAAAAAACTCCAACACCTATGACTAGACAAAGAATAATTTGATTCCTTTTGATAATGGGGATCCAAATAAAAATGTAATTCCCTTTTATGGTGGGGGACCTAAAAAATAGTTTTATTCCTCTTACCTTCATCATGGAAATGAATAATGATTCAGAGAATGTCTGTGGGGTTAGAATTCTCAAAATACCATAAAAAAAAACATCATATAAAGACATGTTGCTTATTGAGTGAATAATGTTTATGTCTTATAGTGCATAGCTATTATGTAAATTATATATATCTAATCATATATCATATTCTTCTTATATGTGTTCTTATTACGTGATGCAAACCTATGTTATATGTTATATGATTATGTGATGCAAGCCAAACTATGTAATATTAATATATCAAGCAATCCAATATAATTACCTCAATATTTTCATTTTTGATGCAATTATAGGGTTGACTTACCATATGTAGGATCCTATATAATTAAATGAGCCATAATTTAGTTTCCCAAGGTTTCAATTTAGCCTAAATCACATGTTTAATTATACCAATTGACAAATTAGATTAATTCATGAGTAATTTAGGCCCAAATCACATCTCTAATTGTACTAATAGACTAATTGGATCAATTCATGACTAATTTATCCCAAAATCACATCTTTCTCTTGTGTAGTTAGGTTTAAAGGACTCAAATTCACCCCCATTTCCTTCTTGAATTAAATGGATGAATTTATGCTTTGTTTTGTTATGATGTTTGTTTGGTGGAAAGATTTAAAATTTATTGAAAATTTTAATCCATGAATATATTATTATTTTTATTGGTAGGGACTGATAACGTTATGCAGTTTATTGTGAATAAGAAGGATTGAAAATTGACATAAAAAAATAATCAAATTTGTATATATAAAGGATGTGAAAACAAAACCATTAATTTTAATATTTATTAATTGATTAAAATAACAAAATCTTATAACAAAAAAATACATAACTATATTTATAAACATGAACTCAATATTCTTTTTCGTAAATGCAATAATAAATAAGTTGCTTAAGTAAATGTTAATATTCACATGTATTTTTATGTTTTATTTATCCATTAGACATGCATGCAACACATACTCATGAGGATATGACCATCAAAGTTGTATATCAAACCCAATTTCATCATAATTATTTCTCATTCAAACTTAAATTATAATAATCAACTTTTCATCAATAACTTTGATGTTCCCTAATTTTATCTAAATATTTTGATTATTGCATTATTGGCATGGGCCCTTAGTTATAAAATAATCATTAATATTGGGAAGAGGCAATTCTTTCAAGGATTTTCAACTCTTTCGGGAAGATTATTTATATCTCTTATGAAAATCATAGTAAGAAAAAATTTGCTTGTGCAAAAAATTGTAATCTAAAAGATGTGTGAAAGAATCTTCCTAAAAGAGTATGGTAAAAATATATAAAGGGAGATATGTTTGTACACCCTCTCAATTATAATAACCTCCATTTTATTTTCTTGATTTCCCACAACTATAATAGGTTAACATGAAATTTCATCCTCAATATAACTACCAAAAAGAAGAATTTCAGACTATTAGTTTTTGAAAGTCAATATTTCCTCTATTTCTAAAAGTAGATACAAAAGAAAAAAATTTGTAGTTTAAATAAATTGAGAGATTAATGAGGTCTTGTTTTGGAACCACAAATAATAATTCTAACATAGTGCTAATGGGGATATATTTCAACACAGGATCAACACGTATATGAATATCTTTTATTTCATTTTATATTTGTAATTGATAAAATTGTAACAATTCATTCAACGCAAAAAATAAACAAACATTTTTGTGAAGAAGGTGTTAGAAAAATATATTTATGTCTTCTTTACTAAGTTCCCAAAAAATTAAGAGCATGGCTTGTCAAAGAAATTAGGGATACATATGGTAAAATACTAGGCGAGGGTGATTTTTTTAATAAAAACATAATTTGAATAATAGATCATTCTAATGTTCAAAATTATTTGAACTTATAAGAGATTTATATGAACCTGTGAAACTTTTCTAATTATTAAGATCAAATTAGTCATTCAATATCCAATTGACATTGGTAGTTACTGATATCCAATTTGATTGATTTTTCCAATAAAACTCCATTTATCAATTGCATTGGTTATTATCACAGCTCTTACATAATGTTCAATATTATTGATGATATGTCCAAGCCTTTTTAAGATATTATCATGTTAGAGTAATGTTGGTGGTGTTTCATGTTGTTTTAATCATTATAATTATGCGTCAAATGGGGTGTGGGAGTAAGATACATTAAAAGGCTACTTATTTGTTGATATAGGATTAGTAACCAATGTAGTGCACCTATCGATTTGGATCAGGAAAGAAATCAATTCATGAAACATTAACTTTGTTATAATTAATGTACCTATTGAAATTATATTATTGTAATAGTAAAATATTTTTAAATCTTGACAGATATTTTTTAGCATAGCTAATTAGTTATCTATTACATTATTCTATTATCATCCATTAAGTAGCATAATCATAATGTCTTGTAGACAATTTTGTATCAAGTGGAGGTTTACCATTGTAATAACCAAAAAACTTGTATATCAAACCCCATTTCATCATAACTACTTCTCTTTCAAACTTAAAGTTTAATAATCAACTCTTCATCAATAGATATGATGTTCCCTAATTTTATCCAAATACTGGCATTATTACATTATTGGCACAGGCCCTTAGATATACAATAATCATTAACTGTGGGAAGAAGAAATTATTTCAAGCATTTGGAACTCTTTCATGAAAATGATTTGTATCTCTTATAAAAATCTTAGTATGAATAAAATTGCATATGCCAAAAATTACAATCTGATAGATGTGTGAAAGAATCTTCCTAGAAGAGTATGGTAAAAATATCTAGAGGGAGATATGTTTGTACACCCTCTTGACTATAATAACCTCCTTTTTGAAGCTTGATATCCCACAACTATAATATTTTAACATGAAATTTGAGCCTCAATATAACTACCAAAAAGAAGAATTTCAGAATATTAGTGTTGGAAAGTCAATATTTCCTTTCTTTCTAAAAATAGATGTAAACAAAAAAAATTATAGTTTAAAAAAATTGAGAGGTAAAAGAGGTATTAATTTGGAACCACTAAAAATAATTCTTGCATAGATGTTAATGGGGATATCTTTCAACACAGGATCAATATGTATATGCATATCTTTTATTTCATTTTATATTTGTAATCAATGAAATAGTAACAAGTCATTCAATGTAGAAAATAAACAAACATTTTAGTGAAGATTGTGTTAGAACACTATATTGATCTCTTCTTTACTAAGTTCCCAAACACATTAAAAGCATCTTTGGTCAAGGAAATTAGGGATGCATATTGTAAACTACTAGATGAGGGTGATTTTTTAAATAAAAACATAATTTGAATAATAGATAATTCTAATGTGAAAAATTATCTGAACCTATATGAGATTTATATGAACCTATAAAAATCTTCTATTTGTTAGGATCAAATTACTCATTCAATTTCTAATTGACATTGTTAGTAACTAATATCCGTTTTGATTTATTTTCCAATAAAACTATCCTTATCAATTGCATTGGTTATTATCACAGCGCTTACGTAATGTTCAATATTGTTTATGATATTTCTAACTCTCTTTCAGATATTATCATGTTAGAGTAATGTTGGTGGTGTTCATGTTTTTAAAATAATTATAATGAAGGTTCAAGTGGGGTGTGGGTATAATATAGCTTAAAAGGCTACTTGTTTATTGATATGGGATTAGTAACCAATGTAGTATACCTATCGATTTGGATCAAGAAAGAAACTAATCATGTTATCATTAGAGTAAAATCTTTTTGATTCTTAACACATATTTGTTAGCATAGCTAATTAGTTATCTATTACATTATTTTATTAGCATCCATTAAGTAGCAGAATCATAATGTCTTGTATAAAGTTTTGTATCAAGTGGAGGTTTACGGTTGTAATAAAAAAAAAAACATGTATATCAAATGCAATTTCAATATAACTATTTCTCATTCAAACTTAAAGTCTAATAATCAACTCTTCATCAATAGATTTGATGTTCACTAATTTTATCCAAATATTGGTATTATTGCATTATTGGCATGTGCCCTTAGATATCCAATAGTCATTGATTTTGGGAAGAAGAAATTATTTCAAGGATTTGTAACTCTTTAGGAAGATGATTTGGATCTCTTATAAAAATATTAGTAAGAAAAAAATTTCTTATGCCAAAAATTATAATTTGATAGATGTGTGAAAGAATCTTCTTAGAAGAGTATGGTCAAAATATATAAAGGGATATATGTATGTATACCATCTCAATTATAATAATATCCATTTTTAAAGCTTGATGTCCCATAACTATAATAGTTTAACATGAAATTTGAGCCTCAATATAACTACCAAAAAGAAGAATTTTAGATTATTAGTGTTGGAAATTCAATATTTCCTCTCTTTCTAAACATAGATATTAAAGAAAAAAAAATTATAGCTTAAAGAAATTGAGAGGTAAAAGAGTTCTTGTTCTGAAACCACAAAAAAGAATTCCCACATAGATGATAATGGGGATATATTTCAACATATGATCAACATGTATATGAATATCTTTTATTTCATTTTATATTTGCAATCAATAAAATAGTAACAATTTAATCAATGCAAAAATAAACAAAAAATTGATTGAAGAACATGTTAGAATACTATATTGATGTCTTTATTATTGACTTCCCAAACAAATTCAAAGCATGTTTGGTCAAGGAAATTAGATATGCCTACGGTAAACTACTAGATGAGGGTGATTTTTTTAATAAAAACATAATTTGAATAATAAATAATTCCAATGTGTAAATTTATCTGTACTTATAAGAGATTTCTATGAACCTATGAAAATTGTTTACTTGCTAGGATCAAAGTATTCATTTAATATCCAATTGACATTGGTAGTTACTAATATCCAATTTGATTGATTTTTCCTATAAAACTCCCTTTTTTGATTGCATTGGTTATTATCATAGCTCTTATGTAATGTTGAATATTATTGATGATATTTTCAACCTTTTTTAAGATATTATCATGTTAGAGTAATGTTGGTGTTGTTCCATGTTTTTCTAATCATTATAATGATGGTTCAATTGGGGTGTGGGAATGAGGTACCTTAAAAGGCTACTTGTTTATTGATATGGGATTAGTAACCAATGTAGTTTACCTTTCAATTTGGATTAGGAAAGAAACTAATTCATGAAACATGCAATTTTGTAGAATTAGTGTACCTATTGAAATTATGTTATCATAATAGTAAAATATTTTTGAGTCTTGACACATATTTTTTAGAATAGCTAATTAGTTATCTATTACATTATTTTATTAGCATCCATTAAATAGGATAATCATAATGTCTTCTAGAATGTTTTGTATCAAGTGGAGTTTTACAGTTGTAATAACCAACAAACATTTATATCAAACCCCATTTCATCATAATTATTTCTCATTCTAATTTAAAGTATAATAATCAACTCTTCATCAATAGACTTGATGTTCACTAGTTTTATCCATATACTGACATTATTGCATTATCGGCATGGGCCCTTAGATATATAATAACCATTAATTTTAGGAAGAAAAAATTATTTCAAGGATTTGAAAATATTTTAGGAAGATGATTGGTATCTCTTATAAAAATCTTAGTAAGAATAAAATTTCTTATGGTAAAAATTGTAATCTAATAGATGTATGAAAGAATCTTCCTAGAAGAGTATGGTCAAAATATCTAGAGGGAGATATGTTTATACATGCTCTTGATTATAATAAAATCCCTTTTTAAATCTTGATATCCCAAAACTATAATAGTCTAACATGAAATTTCAGCCTCAATATAACTACCAAAAAGAAGAATTTTAGATTATTAGTGTCTAAAAGTCAGTATTTCCTCTCTTTCTAAAAATAGATATAAAAGAAAAAAATTATAGTTTAAAGAAATTGAGAGGTAAAAGAGGTATTTTTTTGGAACCACAAATAAGAATTCCCACATAGAATCTAATGGGGATATCTTTCAACATAGGATCAACATGTATATGAATATCTTTTGTTTCATTTTATATTTGTAATCGATGAAATACTAACAAGTCATTCAATGCAAAAATTAAACAAACATTTTAGTGAAGAAGGTGTTAGAACACTATATTGACGTCTTATTTATTGAGTTCCCAAATAAATTTAAAATATTGTTAGTCAAGGAAATTAGTGATGCATATGGTAAAATACTAGATGAGGGTGATTTTTAATAAAAACATAATTTGAATAATACATAATTGTAATGTCCAAAATAATCTAAACTTATATGATATTTCTATGGACATGTGATGTTTTCTATTGATTACGATCAAATTATTCATTCAATATCTATTTCACATTGGTAGTTACTAATATCCAATTTGATTCCTTTTTCCATTAAAACTCCCTCTATTTATTGCATTGGTTATTATCACACCTATTACGTAAAGTTTAGTATTATTGATGATATTTCTAACCCTTTTTAAGATATTATCATGTTAGAGAAATTTTGGTGGTGTTCCATGATGTTTTAATCATTATAATGATGGTTCAAGTGGAGTGTGGGAATAAGATACCATAAAAGGCTACCTGTTTATTAATATGGGATTAGTAACATATGTAGTGTATCTGTTGATTTTGAATAGGAAAGAAACCAATTCATTAAACATGAACTTTGGTAGAATTAGTGTAAATATTGAAATTATTTTATTATAATAATAAAATACTTTTGAACCATGACACATAGTTTTTAGCATAGATAATTAGTTGTCTATTACATTATTTTATTACCATCCGTTAAGTACCGTAATCATAACATCTTGTAGACAGTTTCGTATTAGGTGGAGGTTTAAATTTGTAAAAATCATTTTATGTATTGTATTTTTACTCTCTATCATGTTGAATAAATTACTCAAGAATTTCATTGCTACAATCTAGTATTAGAGTAATGTCTTCTTTTGATTACTACAGAGCATGGAAAATGCACCTAGAGAGAAGATGATTAAGCAATGGTTGTAGAAGTGAACAAGTCTTGGCATAAGAAGGCATAACATGGAAGAAGCCAATCTTGATCAATGCTTGAAGGGGAAATTGAGAAGATAGACTTTCAAAGCCATGAAACACTGAATGTGTATAATAGTAGAAGATCAATGACACATTAAAAGCATTCAAGTAGAAGATCATTCAAATTAATAAGCCTTTCATTTTCATGAATTGATGTGGGAAGCATGATAGTAGAAAGATTCATTACAAACTTGCCTTCAAGCTGTGGAAAAGAAACATGTTGAAGAAGCATTAATGCTCTTTATAGTGTAGAGTAGCCAAGAAGATGTGAAATTCTAAAGAAGAAGATGTAAACTACTAGTATACTGTAAGGATGTTGTACAAAAAAAGTGTTTTTAGAGACTGCTAAGGTCGAATTCTACCTACTATGTCAAAACCATCCTAACCTACAACTGCAACCACCAAGAGAGCAATCCAAACTGTATGTCTATAATGAATGTCCATCTTACCAAGAAACACAAGAAGAAAGTAGCATTTGAACAAGGTACATTCTTTTTATAAATAATTATGAAGCATAAACACTACTTTGAGTGTAAATTTTTGGATAAATAAAGTTTGAATAAAAAAATGTCTACACCCAAACTCCTCTTGTCTGACACCTGATTCCTCAAAGCTCTAAATTTTGCCATGTGAAAGATGAAGATGCAAGTAATTCTTAAATTTGAAGAATTATAGAGCATTGTCACTGGTGCAATGACTCATCCCACTGAGTTGATTGTAAACCATGTATGACAAGTCAAATTCAAAATCCTTGATGTTGATCACACTTAGTGTCATCAAGGAGGTTCAACCTCATATTCAAGATGCGTAAACATCAAAAGAGGTTTGGGACATTCTATCCACCATTTATGACGTGACGAACTAGACAAAGATACTCCATATCCAATGTAAGCTTCATACTCTCATTATAAAAAATGGCAATAAAGTTGAGGAATTATTACACTGAGTAGCAGGATTATGAGAAGAATTAATTTCACTTGGATAAATGATTGAGGACAATACATTGATTCTGGTCACATTATGAGCTCTCCCATCTCAATCTCACACATTTTTCATGACACTGAACATCACAAAGAAAATAATGTCTTTCAAATAACTCTTGAATTTTCTTCAATATGGAGAAGCCATCCAGTGCATGCAAGAAGAGTTCAAGGACAAACCCCTAATTTCCAAGAAACATGGTCCAAAGTTTATGAAAGGACCACCAAAGTAGTCACAATAACAACAAAAATCTAAGAAGGCAAAAATATGGTGTCATATTTTCTACACTAATATGTATGATACTGATAGTTGCTAGTATAATGCCTTGGCATAAGTCTCATCCAGTCAAAAGGGCACATCCATTAGAGATGATTCACATAAATAAAAAAGATGCCCTTGATGATGGAAGTAGAATAGACATATAGCATCACAACATCAAGATTATGATGAATTTGATGAGGAGGTACCCATAAAAGCATAACATAGTGGCACATATAAAGATTTAGTACTTGTCTCCCAAACCTTTTCACAAATGAGCAAAGTTTCGTTTCTCAACTCTAGCATTAGTAAGCACATGATAGGATATAAATAACTATTTGATTATTAACAACTCAAGCCACTAGAGATCAAGTATGAATTATACATGATAAATTGTATGTTCTAGAAGGAATTGGTGCTATCACCATTCCTCTTAGGATGTGAAATTATACTCTCATAAAGGTATTATATTTCCTTGACTTGATAAAAAATCTCTTGTCTATAATTTATTGAATCATAATTTTAAGGTAGAGTTCATGATTAAAAATGCAATTAAATCCTCTCCTATCATGGAAAGGTCAATTCATTACTAGATCTTTTTTGAAGGATCAATTATTTTCCTTAGATGCAATTTCCTTTGATGTTATTTCTCTCTCTGCCTCTACAATAGAATCTACTGCACTATGGCATTATTGATATGGGCACCTTTTCATTGATTCTTTACACCAAGTTATCTCTAATTCCATGGTCCATGGATTCCTCAGTTATCCCATTTATTTTGTGTATGACCTAGATGCATTGCTGGAAAACAATGTAGGGTTTCAGTCAAGCTGAGTTCCTCACAAGACAAGTATCATCTTGATGTGGTACATACTATTATGTGTGGACCCCTACCTAATTCCTTAAAAAGATTCAAGTACTTATAATTATTCATTATTGATTTATCTTGAAATACATGGGTGTTCTTTCTCAATAATAAGAGTTAAACATTTACACATTTTAAGGTCTTTTCCCAGTTTATTCTCACCCAATAAGAGAGCCCTCTTCAAATCCTTCACATAGACCGAGGGGGAAATTCACATCAAATAAATTATTAACATTTTATAAGTAACACAACATTAAATATCACCTAACTACTCCCTATACACATTAATAGAATGTAATAGTAGAGCAACAAATTTTTTTAGTCATGAAGATGGCTCATTGCATGATTTTCACTATAAAGTTAGATGCACCATTCTAGGCAAAACTAGTTTAGATAACTATATCTTCTCAATTAGGTACCTACAAAGATCTTGTAAGACAATATTGCGTAAGAGGTATGGAGTGGTCATAAACCTTCGATCTCTCATCTTAGAGTATTTGGTTGTATATCTTATATGCATGTTCATATACAAAGAGGAAGAAGGTTAAACCAAAGACTTTCTAGTACCTTCTATTGGGGTATAACATTACCTTAAAAACATATGATCTTATCGATCTTGATACAAAGAAGATATATAAAATTTGATATGTTGTTTGTGATGAGTCATAGATTGACTCTTTAACATAAAAGGAGTCAGAACATACAACATATCATAGACTATTCCACCAATTACATGATGAGAATGAACAATCTTTTCACAAATAAGGTGAGCTATGAGGATAATTGTTCATTGATTTTGGAAATATATAAGACAATTAATCATCAAATCATCAATAACATCGACATCTAAAATAGGTATAAGTCACCATCAGGGACTCATACCTAAACTATAATCCAGGTAATTCATTAGGAGTTCAGACCAAAAGATAAGTGAGAAATGAAGTTAATTTATCACTAATGAGTTCAGTAGTTGATAGCACCAAACCAAAGACAATTGGAGAGGCTTTATGTCAACCTCAGTGGAAGAAGACCATGGATGCTAAATATGACGCCCTCATTAAAAATGGGATGTTGGAACTTATCAATCTACCTAGAGTTAAGAAATCCATTGGCTACAAGTGGGTTTTCAAGACAAAATACAAGGTAGATGGATCTATCAGAAAATACAAATCATGACTTATTGCAAAGGGATATGCTCAATAAGAAAGAATTTATTATGAGGATACCTTTGAACCCATTACTAATATCAAGACCATCAAAGTTATTTATGCACTCACATCAAAAAAGGGATGAAAGCTTCTACAAATGGATGTTAAAAGTCAATTCTTGAATGGTGATCTCAAATAAGAAGTGTACATGACCCAGCTAGAAGTCTTCATGAGCAAACATTAACATTTAGGGTATGTCATATAATTAAGTCACTTCATAGACATATGCAAGTACTAAGGGTATGGTACATTAAGATTAGTGATCATCTATTGCAACATAGATTCAATTGTAGCCCCTCAAATATAAATTTGTATATTAAGAAAGTAGCCAAGAAACAAAAGAAAAAGGTAGCATTTGAATAATGAACATAATTTTTATAAATAATTATGAAGCATAAATACTGATTTGAGTGTAGATTTTTTTTTAAATAAAATTTAATTTAAAAATATGTCTACAGCCAAACTCCGCTTGTCTGATGCCCAACTCCTCAAAGGGTTAAATTTTGCCATGTGGAAGATGAAGATGTAAATGATTCTTCAAATTAAATAATTATGGTGCATTTTCACTACTATAGTGACTCATCTTACTAGAGTTGATGAAGAAACCAAATATGAAAATTCAAATGCAAAAGCATTGATGTTGATCACACTTAGTGTCATCAATGAGGTTAAACCTCATATTTAGGATGCATAAACATTGAAAGAGTTTTGGAACATTCTATCCACCATTTACGAGTTGAAGAATCAGATGAATATACTTCATCTCAAGTCCAATATTCATACCCTTATTATGTAAAATGGTGAGAAATTTTAGGAATTCTTATGCCTATTAGTATAACTACCAGTAGAATTAATTATGCTTGGAGAAATGATCAATGATAATTTTTTGGTTTTGATCACATTGTAAGCTCTCCCATATTAATTTCACACATTTGTCATGACATTGAACACCCAAAGCAAACAATGTCTTTCAAATAAATTGTGAATTTTATTCTATAAGGAGAAGCCATCGAGTTTGTGAAAGAAGAGTTCCAAAACAAAGCCCTAATTTCCATGAAGCATGGTCCAAAAATTCAAAAAAATACCATGAAATTAGTCACAATAATAATGGAAATCTAAGAAGGTTTAAATATGGTTCAATATTTTTTTTACTAATATGCATGATATTAATAGTTGTGGTATAATCTATTAACATAAGTCTCATCTAGTCAAAAGGTCACATCGAGTAGAGATGATTCACATAAATCAAATAGACATCCTTGATGATGGAAGCAACATAGAAATGTAACATTATAATATCAAAAGGATGATGAATATAAAGAGGAAGTACCCATTAAATCGAAATGTAGTTACCCATATAAAGACATAGTACTTATCTCCCAAACCTTGTCATAAATGAGCAATGTTTGGTTGATCAACTCTGGCACTAGTAAGAATATGATAGGATACAAAGAACTATTTGATTCATTGACAACTCAACCCACTAGATATCAAGTTCAAATTATAGATGATAAAAAGTATGTTGTATAAAGAATTGACACTATCCCCATTCCTCTAAGGATGCAAAATTTTACTCTCACAAAGGTACTTATGTCCCTAGCTTGACAAAACTCTTATCTATAAGTCATATGTTGAATCATAAGTTTGAGGTAGAGTTCATGATCAAGAAAGGAATTAAATCCTATCTTTTATCATGGAAAGGTCAGGTCATTGCTAGATATTTTTTGAAGGATCAATTATTTTCCTTAAATGCAATTTCATTTTATGTTGTTTCTCTTATTACCTATACAATAGAATCTACCACACCATGGCATTATCGATTTGGAACCATTCTAATTGTTATTTATACTAGTTTAGCTCTAAGGATATGGTTCATAGACTTCCTTGATTGTCCCATTCATTTCTTGTATACCCTATATGCCTTGCTAGAAAATAACATAGGGTTTCAATCAAGTCGAGTTCCTGACAAGCCAAGGATCATCTCGATGTGGTACATACTAATTTGTGTGGATGCCTGCCTTCTTATTTCTAAGGATTCAAGTACTTTTTTTTATTTATTGATGATATCTCTTGAAATAGATGGGTGATATTTATCAAGAAGAAGACTAAAGTCTTTACACATTTAAAGGTCTTCTGCCAGTTTATTCTCACCTAGTAAGGGAGCCTCTTCAACTCCTTCACTTAGATAAAGGGAGGAATTCACATCAAAGGAATTATTAGCATTCTTTAAGTAACACAACATCAATTATCACCTAACTTATCCCTATACACCCCAATAGAATGGAGTAGTAGAATGACAAATCATTCAATCGTGGAGATGGCTCGTAGCATGTTTTCCAATACAATGTTGGATGCACCATTCTAGGCAAAAGTAGTGTAGACAAATGTATATCTTCTCAATAGGGCACGTACAAAGATCTTTCAAGATAAAATTACATAAGAATAATGAAGTGGTCATAAACCTTTGATCTCTCATCTTACAGTATTTTATTGTACATCTTATATGCATGCTCTTACTAAAAAGAGGACGAAGATCAAACCAAAGACTCTCTGGTGCCTTTTATTGGGGTATAGTACTACCTCAAAAAAATATCAGCTCATCAATATTGAGATAAAGAACATATATAAAAGTTGATATGTGGTTTGTGATGAGTCATAGATAAAATCATTGCCATAGAAGCAGTCATAACATACCACCTCTCATAGACTATTCCCATAGTTAGATGATGAGATTGAAGAATCTTGTCACAAAGAAGGTGAGATAAAGGAAGAATTTTCCATTGATTTTAGAAATATGGAAGATAATTATTCAATAAATCATCAAAAATATTGACATCCAAAATGGGTATAAGTCACCATCAAGGACTCCCACCTAAACCATAATCTTGATACTTATTAATATTTTTGACTACAAGATAAGTTAGAAATGAAGATAATTTTGCCTTGATGAGTTCAATAGTTGATAGAACTGAACCAAAGATAATTTGAGAGGATTTATGTTAACCTCAGTGGAAGAAGGCCATGGATGATAAATATGATGCCCTCATCAAAAATGGGACATGGGTACTTGTCGATCTAATTATATAAAATAAATCCATTGGATGCAAGTGTATTTTCAAAAAAAAATATAACACAAATGGATCCATCGATAAATATAAAGCATGACTTGTTGTAAATGGATATGCTCAGCAAGAAGGAATTGGTTATGAGGATACCTTTGTAGCCATTGTTAATATCAAAACCATCAGAGTTGTTTGCTCACTCAGATCACAAAAGGTATATAAGCTTCAATAGATGGATGTTAAATGTGCATTGTTGAATGGCGATCCCAAAGAGGAAGTGTTCATGACCCAGACAAAAGGCTTCATTAATGAAAAACAACCACATTTAAGGTATGTCATCTAATTAGGTCACTTTATGGAATTAAGAAAACACAAAGAGAATGGTACATTAAGATTGATGATCATCTATTGTAGCATAGATTCATTCATAACCTCTCAGATATCAATTTGTATACAAAGAAGGTAGGCACATAGATTGTCAGGCACATAGAATGTCATTATTATTCTATATATAGATGATCTCATGATCATAGGAAGTTTAGATGATCTTGTTGAAGAAGTAAATAATGACTTGAATAAATCCTTTGACATGATAGATTTGGGGCTCCTTCATTATTATCTTGGCTTTGATATTTGGAAAAATAAGAATCAGATTTTTATCTTGTAGATGAAATATGCCAAGACAATCCTTGAGAAATATGAGATGACTTATTGTAATCTAATGTCAAATCTGATTGAGAAAGGTTTGTAACTATCCTAATTTTAGGATACACCTCAAGTATATGAAACTCACTACATGTAGGTTGTTGTAATTCTCATTTACTTGACTTATACGAAGCCAAAAATATGCTTTCTTATTATTTATGTTTCTATATTTATGCAAGATCCAAAATAGTGTCATTAGTTTACAGTGAAGCATGTTTTGATATATGTCCAAGGTACAATTTATTATTGTATGGAATATAAGAAGAACTCAAATTTATTCTTGTGGGGTTATAAAGACTCAAATGTGTTATATCTGTTGATGACAAGAAATTGACTTCTAGATATATATTTCATCTCAGATCTAGACCAATTTTATGGATTACTAGGAAGCAATCTATAGTCACTCTCTCATCCATAAAAGTAGAATATCATGTTGCATGAGAAGATGTGTGAGAAGTAATTTGGTTACATCACATTTTATTTGACATAGACATTCCTTAAGATAACCCCCTGATCCTTTTCTATGAAAATTAGGGTTTGTTAAATCTTGTCAAGAATGCATTATTTTATAAGAGAACCAAACACATTAAGATCCTCTACCAATATATTCAAGAACAAGTTTGGAACCATCATATTAATCTCCAATACTTCCCAACATATTCACAAATAGTAGTTATACTCACCAAGTCATTTGGCAAGGTGAAATTTGATCTATTTTAGGGGTGCATTTATAAAAACAATGTTATAAAAGGGAGAATGTCAGTGTAGCTAATTAGGTATCCATTATGTTGATTTATTATCATCTATTAGTAGTGTAATCATAATGTCAAGTACATAGTTTTCTTTTAGATGGAGGTTTATAGTTTTAATACATGCTTTCTTTATTGTATTTATATTCATTTTTATGTTGAGTGAATTATTCAAACATTTCATTTTTACAATATTATGGTGACAATGTTTCATTACTCTATGGTTTATGGTTTTCTTTCCTACTTTACCTTTATGTATTTATAGGTGGAATCATATCTTAGTAAAATTATTTTTAGTGGATCATATACTTTGTGGTGTCATTATAAGTCAATATCCTTGAAATGTTTAAACACCATTATGTATAAAATGATGGAGTTTTTTAGAGTTTAGGCTATGTAATAAATGAAAATGTTGTGGATCATTAATACACTTTCCTTGGTTACACTATGATGCTCTATTGTTATCTGACTCAGGTGAAGTATCCTTTTATTATATGGCTTATTTTATGTTATGTGATTTTTAAAAAACATTCTCTTACCTTACACTAATCCTTCATCCAAGTATCATAAACTCTCAAGGCATATCAGGGTATCAAGATAACATATGAATGTGTTAGTTTGAAATTTTCACTTCACAGCTTAAAGTACAATCATGTAATGAAGCTTGTGATGTATTATGGATGTTTTTTCAAAATTTAAGATGATGTTTCATAAATTAGGAAAGTAACTAGAGCATATAATTCATTAATTTATTTAAACAAAATGTTAATGAAATTACGATCTACTTGTTCATGTAACTACATGATTTATAGTAAGGTCAAAAATGCACATTGATAGAATATTATGTCTATTATAATACCAAGACTAATCATATAGATTTTTTGAATCATGATTTATTATGTTTATAATCTGATCATTATTTTTATAATCTGATCATATATATAGCAATATGATCAGATTATAAACATAATAAATCATGATTCACAAGATCTATATGATTAGTCTTGATATTATAATAGACATAATATTCTTTCAACATGCATTTTTGACCTTATTATAAATCAAGTAGTTACATGAACAAGTAGATCATAATTCCATTTACAATATATACTAAATAGATGCTTGGGGTTATAGCTAGATGGTAATGTTGTGTTGGTAGTGAGGGAAAGGATGTTTAAGGACTATTATTTTATTTTTAACCTTATTATCTAATGTTAAGGGATCCCATAGAATAATTGATCTAGGGAAAGTAAGGATAAGTAATGTTTATAATACACTACATGTAGTTATTCTGCTACATATTTCTTACTCATATCAAGTGTTTACATTCACTTTTCATGCTAATAATGGTACTTGAAAATGAGTAATCTTACTAGTTTTGGTAATGACCACTGATGCACTATTGTGACTATTTAGGACAACATTGATTTCCTATCATAATGGCCAAGTTAAATCTTCTTTTCAAACTTGCACTTAATTTTTTATGTTTTGTTCTTTCTTAAAATAAAGCAACCCTTAAGTTCTATAATTTATAAAATCTCAAAGTACGTATAGATTGAAGAGTCTTAATATTTTTCATGAAGTTAGGCACACTTAGTGTTATTATAATACCAAATGGAATCAAGGATTTAAAATGTAAGATTCATAGCTCGTAGGCCTATGCCATGTTTATTGGATTTAACATACCCTAGTTAATAGATATTACTAGATTAGACAATAGAAATATAATTTTTGGTTTACTTATTACATTGTATTTTGAATATCCTATTCACGTAGATAATTTTTATTTTGCATATTCTTATTCAGGTAGTGTGCATATGTTATAAATTCAATATGTTATTATTTGTTTATGTATTTTGCATATTGATTTAATGTCTTAATTCAAATAGAGGTGTATTTTTGAAGTGGCCCCTAGAAATGAAAATTACTGTGCAGATGGTGAATGAAAATATACATGGAATAAATTCTTTATAGGTTGAGATATGAGGATGTTATGTCATTCGTAGATCATGATGGTGATATATCCCATGGAAAATACCTGAAAATGGTTTTCTCACCATGGAAAACAAGTTTCTATCTAACCTACTTCAAAGTGCAAGGACAACCATTCAAAAGTTGGAAAGCATTATAGACAAGAAGAATAGGGTCTTCAATAATTTAATTGTGGAGTGTAGGAAGTTACATCGTATAAATCTAACACTAAAGGGTGGGAAGTTAGAACTTGAAAAAAGTGTGTCAATCTTGATACTGTCAATGCATACATGAAAGCATTCTTTGAATACATGGGAGAGATGGTCAAGGCCCTAAAAACATATTATGATGGAATGATTTCAATCTATGAATACGAGCTACAACATTAGAATCAAGAGTGGGAAACTATGTGTGAGCAAGTGCAATGGATAAGGTTAGGTACTGCTGGCATTTTAGTGATTAAAATGAGGATTAGTTATGAATATTTACTTTTTTGACTGGTGTCTTATGTATACTTATTTAATTATATAGATATCTTGTTCAAACTTTGGAAAAGTGAAAAAAATTAACTATGGATTTCAATAATGTTTAACAATAAACATTCTTGTATTTAAATGTGTCTCTTCCAACTTGAAAAAAGTGTTTTGCCACATTTTGTATAAGTTTAGCTATCTGATGTTGGCAAAAAGTGTAATGTTATTTTTTTATATTGACACTTTGTATCAATTTACCATTAGTTAACAAGATAAATGATTTTTTTTAAAATTGTAATGACAAGGGCTAGCAATTACTCCAATATTATAGTCTCCAATATATAAATATAGAAAAAAGAAAATAATGTTGTCATTAAGAGGATTTAATAGTGTGTACTTTATGATTTTCACTTAACCAATGCAACTGTAGTAATAATTAATATGCATTTCATCCTTCCTAGGTTCAAAAAAATAAAAAATAACTTGTGTGATATCATGAAGATATAAACTATAGATGTGTTTATTTGAACTTGCAATGGCATTGTTAAGGATCTCACTCCTTACCATTGATACAATGAATTATGCATTTCACCTATCTTAATAAAGCGTGAATGTTTTACTATTTATTTTATATAGCACATCAATATCCATCATTTAAATATTTTTATTTTTAATGATGCAAATCTACATAGTTTTTCCTTAGTAAATTATTACGTCAAAGATATCCACTTTGATAAAAATATATATATATATATATATATATATATATATATATAATTCATTCAATTGATAATGGGGAGTTTTCTTGGGATTTTTCATGAATTATTATAATTTCATACATTTGTGGAGAGACTCTATAGGGTATGATAACATCCACTTGAATTATTGAGGCACATCAAAACTAATATATCATAAACAATGATATAACTTTATTACTTAATTTTGGATATTAGTTTGATTTCATTATCAAAAACATAATATGATTTTTTTTTATTAAACTCACACCGCACACAAAGCTCAACATTGCCTAGGTTACTATTAACATGGAAATCATAAAAGTGTTGGTAGTGCAATAAATCTCCAAAAATACTAGAAGGCATGAAAAGCAGTGAAAAAAAATATGCAACAAAATATACAATTCATGTTGCATATGATGTAGATTTAATTTAGTGTATTAATTTTTAAAGGTTCCTAAAGTTCCTCTAAAACCTAAAAGTTCCGTAATACATAGGTAGTTTCTCAAAAAGGTAGGGTGCTTTGAGAGAATGAATGTTACGATGTAAACAAAAGAGATGGATGTTTGATCTAAATGAAGGAATTGGTATTGATGACCATGGATATATCATAGCTTATAAAACATGAAAAATAAAATAAAATAATGTATTTTTGGCTTAGTAGTGACTTTATGGCTTAATAATGACTTTTTGCATTATTGGAGGGACAATAACGAGATAAATAATGACATTATGGCTTATTGGAAGAATAATCAAATGAAATAGCATACTAAAAATTGAGTATTCATTGATGACAATTATGGATGAGATGATGAGATCAATAAATATTTTTTGTTAGAATTAGCTACAGGATCTAATAAATCTAATTGAAAGCATAAATAAGAGATAAAACAATAATAGTAATAAATAATAACTATATATTTTAGATAATAAGATGTATAAATAAATAAATCAAATATGATGAATTACTCCAATAATTCAATATTAATATAATAAAGAATACATAAATAGCCATTGTTTATATAGAGCAAGGTGTGTATGATAAAATCAAGGAACTCACACAACATGTGTAGTTCAATTGATATATGACTAGATGAATAGTGAAGTGCAACTCTACACTAACAAGATAGGTGTCCAACTTCTGTAAATGACCAACACAAGTTAACTACTAGTTAGGCAATCATATCCTATCTTACCCTGAATAGTGAAGTGGAACTCCACTGTAACAAGATAAGTGTCTAAGTTAACTACTAGCTAATCAAACGTATCCTATCTGATGCAAATTATTAAGAAAAATAATTAAATAATTACAATAAATAATTAGGGCACCAAAATAATAAATAATAAATACAAGTAAATGTAATAAAGCAAATAAATACATCAACATCCTTGGTAAACAAATGTCTATAGAAAACACACTTTTTATACTCATTTTTTTATATAAATAATGCAAATATAAATTAAATTATAAGATATAAAATAAACATTTAATATGGTATGTTCTAGCTTGCTTTAAAATTATGTGCACACTTCCATTTAATATAGTGGGTTACATTTGGTTAAATTTCATATGGAAACTTCCATAAAATCTAATTTGAAAAGATAAAAGGGGAGAAGCAATGATTCATTGTTAGAAATGCACCAAACCAAACCAACACTTGCGTTTATGTAGAACTATGCACATAATGTGGTCCTGCCAAACATGATGATTATGACTCGCCCAATTTTGTTCTTGCCAACATGGTTAATAAAAACCAAATATATACTTACTAGTTGTTACAATGGGAACTAAGAAAAGAGAATTTGACATGTGAATTAAAATAAGATTATATCTCAGAAGTAATTTGAGGGTAAAACTAAGGAAGAGGAAGATAACAGTCCAATAAAATAATTAGGTCTGAATACCAAATCAAGAAACGATTTCCCCATAGATGGATTGAGAAGGTATAAAAAAATAACGTTGACCATGTTGCCCTTGTTGGTGCAAACTATTGCACCTCTAATTTAGGAAATTATATAATGAATAACATAGGAAGACTAATTCAAAAAGGCAAGATACATAATTATACATAAAAGAGAGGATCAACCCTTCTCGGTTGTTCTACTAACGCTTAGTTGTCCACCTATTTTCACTAAGACCATCAAACATCCATTTGTTAAAAAACATACAGATTAGAACTGAAATCGTGAAAGATTATTGTATGGACCCAAACCCATGTAATATTTACATTAAACATTAGTAGATGTGCTTTATAAGTTTACTAACGTGATATATCTATCAGAAAGCTTGATACAACTATAAGAGAATTTACATAAGTTTTTCATCAATTAGTTTGCAAAGTTATCAGAACATAAAATGAAATATATTTTTCACAGTTGTCTAACATTAGCAGATGTCGAAACTAGTCATATCATATCTTGATTTATACCTTTTGGAGATATGGAAAACCCATCGCCACTTTTAAAATTGGTTGAAATATGATACGATTAATATCTTCATGCTTTTATATATATATATATATATATATATATATATATATATATATAATTTAGCTTCTTCACATATCTATTCTCATCTAGTTGTAAGGCGGAGCTCTGGTTTGAGCAACTAACTGATAGATTGCAATGGAGAAAATAAGAAAAGGATGTTACATGAAACTGAAGATGGAAATTATGGGAGCAAGAAATATTGAAATTCATCCTGGCTGCAGAGGTCGTTTCTTTGTTAGATATCATCTAAAGAAGAATATAGTAGTGAATACAAAGGAGGTGGAGGCATCCTCATAGCCAGAATGGAGAGAGACGTTCTGCATGGAATGTGGGGGGCAAGGAATTAATGAATTGTTATCGGCATGGATAATGGAATGTGGGATGATTGTGTTTGAAGTGAGGCGGAGAAGAAGAGGAGTATTTGGAAGATTAAAGAGCAAAGTGATTGGACGGCTTCAAGTTTCATGGGAGGAGGAGTTGTCATCTCCCACGCTTTCAATAAAAAAGTATTTTCAATTGCAATTGCAGGTGGAGGAAAAATTATCGTCATCTTCGCACTCCTACTTTGGAGATTGCACTGTCTATTACACATGCTGCTAATTTTCTGGACATTTTTCCAACAACAAAAGCATGTGAAGAGAAGATTTGGAACAATCATTCTGAGGGAATGTGATGAAAATATCAAGTGTAGTGATGTAAACAGGCGGGTAAGACATTTGGAATGGGATGATTGCAGATATGGAGGACACATGTGCACGGCTCATTACGACCCCTATTTTTTTAATTATTATAATATAAATGATAGGTTACTGCATTATGAATTGAAAAACTATAGGGTTGATCATACTTCTTTTCAATAGTAATGAAAACTATAATTGCCACAAGCTAAATAGAAATTTCAATGGAGATATTTATTAACGTTAAGATAAATAGAAAACCATACACAATTATTTTATTGCTCAATACAGTTAGTTGAAACCTACATAGGTTTGGCCAATAAAACTAACTTAAGCAGGTTGCAGATAAAAGGATAAATCATTTAGAAGAATCTCAAACTTTCAGTAGTGCAGGTGCTCAAATTAATGAATTTACATTTTCAAACAATTCTTTTTGAAAGATAGTAATTTTATAATAGTGAAAATCATAATAGTGTGTCCCACTTTTTTCCTCTTAGAATGCAACTCAACATTGAATTTCTGACATTTTCTAAATCCACAAACAAGAGGCAATTTAGAGGTCTAATTATTCTACTTATATTACTGGCTAGGCACTTAATTTCTCTAACCTTAATTAGGGTATGATAAGTGCTCACCCCGATATCAATTCAATTTTGAAACCACAAGAATCCATGACTCCTAGGTTTCTCTTATTCCATACACAAGACACCTAGGCAGAAAATTCTTATAAAAAGGGAAATATTAAATTCATTTGAAAGACTATCGACACTAATATTATTTCCAATTGGAGACCTATTACTCTTCTAAACATGTCCAAAAATATCATAGCTAAGGCTCTAGCTCTTAGGAGTAGATACTTGATTCCCTAAATTATTCATTCTGAGAAAATTGATTACATAAACATTTGACAAGTCAACATACCTTCGAATGTCAATCTAATGAACAACTAGGATATGCTTTAATCATGATAGTAGTAAGAATAACTTCATGTTTGACTCCTTAAATTTATATATATTCATTTTTAATGGCCTCCCAAGATATTATTGAAATTGTACATTGGTTACAAGAACCAAATTTGAATAGTACAATATCTTCCTATGCATTTCAAAGTATCCAAATCACCATACATCTAGATTTTTTATAGAATATCATCGAAGCCAACTTGATTATGACAGACCCAGTGTGATAGTTAAGTTCTAATGTTTGTATTCATACCTTTTATTTTTATCTCAACTTTTATAATTATCTCGGTGTTTTTTTATTTAGTTTTTTCCTCTTCTTTGAAAAAGCTCCATCACCCATGACTAGACAAAGAAAATTTTTATTCCTTTAGATGATGGGGATACAAATTAAATTTTCATTATTTTTTCATGGTAAGGAACCAAAAAACAATTTAATTCCTCTTGTTTTCACCTTGGAAAATGAATAATGATGTACAGAATGTCTATGGGGTCAAAATTCTTGAAATACCATAAAAATAAACATTCGACAAATACTCATTATCTAATGAGAAAATAACATGTATGCATGATAATTTTATGGTGTATGATTTTATAATGTGATGCAAACCTGTGTAATATTTTTATGTTAAAGGATTATGTGATGAAATCCAAACTATGAAATATTATTATGTCAAGCAATTATATATAATTAATTCAATATTTGAATTTGTGATATAATTATAGGGTCAATTTACTCTTTTGTTGTACCCTATATAAATGACCAAGCCATAGTTTATGTTCACAAGGTTAAATTTGGCCCAAATCACATGTTTAATTATACTAATTGACTAACGAGATTAATTATGACTAATCTTGGCCTAAATCATGTCTCCAATTTCACCAATAGACCAATTGTTTCAATTCATGACTAATTTAGGACAAAATCACATCCTACGCTTGTCTAGTTAGGTTTAAGTGGCTCAAATTGGCTTAAATTTCCTTCTTGATTTAAATGGTGGAATTTATGCTTTGTTTTATAATGATATTGAGGTTAATTGACCCATAAATTAATTCTATATATTCCAAATTATGTTCAATGCATTCAATTTCATCCATTTTATGTAAATCATTGTAAAATGGACTGATTTGTCAATATGTGGGGAAACATGCACTAATTTATCCCCTTGAATCACATCCTAGACTCATAGTTACCTTCAATGGGTTCATATTGGCCCCAAATACCTTTACGTTTTCATTTGTAATAAAATTAAGGTTGATTAAGCAATATGATGCATCCTATATAATTAATTAACCCATAATTTAGGTTCACATGGCTCAATTTTTCTTAAATTACATCCCTAAGATATTGCACCAATTAATTAATTATATCAATTCATGATAGAATCAAACCTAATTTAGCAACAAATGACATCCTAATCTTTTAGTTAGGTTGAAAGGGCTCATAATGGCCCCAATTTCCTTTGATTTAATTTTATATGATATTTGAGTAAATTGACCGCCCAAATTACATCATATATAGGCAAAATCAAGTTCAAGGTGTTCAATTTCATCCAAAATTCATCATTAATTCTAAAAGTTGATTGATTGGCTCAATATGTTAGGAAATATGTTTTACTTTATCCCCAAATTATATCCTAGACTAGTATAAGGTTAAATGGGTTGAAATTATCCCTAATTACTTTCATGTAAATGCATTTGTGATAAAATTAAGGTTTAGGATTTAGGGTTTAGGGTTGTAATAGTCGACTAATCAGATTGATATGTTATAAAATATGATCTAATTTAGCCCAAAATGACATTTTAAACTTACCGTTAGGCTTAATGGGTAAACATTAGCCCCAATTACCTTCATGCAAATGATATTGTGATAAAAGTAGGGTTTAGGGTTTACTGTCAGCATGTTAGGAAACAAGATCTAATTTAGTCCCTTGAATCACAACATAGACTTGTATTTAGATTCAATAGGTTCTTATTGTCCTCAATTAATTTCTTTCATTTTTGTATTTTTGATCAAATTAAGCTCAATTGAGCTATAAATTAGGTTCATTGGGACCAATTTAGCCTAAATCATGTCTCTAATTACACTAATTAGATCAATTTATGATGTAATTAGAGTTAATTTAGCCTCATATCACATCTTGCTCTTGTAATTAGGTTGAAGGGGCTCAAACGAGCCTCAAATTCATCTTTGATTTAATGAATCAACTATTTGGTTCATCATATGATGACATTATGGTTAATTTCACTCTAAATCATATCATATGCAATTAAAAATTGTTTAATGTGGAATGATTTTTTTTTAAAATCATATCCTTGATTGCATCTTTTGCTTAATTAGCTCAACTTATGATAAAATCAAAGCCAATTTATCCTCAAATCACATTGTATAGTCATAATTAGGTTCAAAGGCCTTATTAACCCTAATTGCATCCAAAATTGAACCAATCAATTATTTTATTCATTATATGATGAGGTTTGAAAATACTGAACCCAAAACCACATCATGTACATGTCTAATTTGCATACGTAGTTTAATGAAATTATTCTTTGATTTATTCTCTAATGAATTTGGTTATGATCAAGACCCAAATAACATTTTATACTCATGCACTTAGGTTGAAGGGGCTCAAACTAGCTCCAATTGCCTTCATATTTAACCATTGGACTATTTAGCTTATTTATTTATGAAAATGGGGTTGACATGCCAAAATTAAATAATTTATAGTCAAAATTAGGTTCACAAGGCTGAAATTATCTCAAATTATATCATTGATTTCACCAATTCATTCAATCTAAGCTAATTTTACATTAAGTCAATCTTATACACAAAATTATGTTCAAGGGGTTCAAATTGAATGTAATTTCCTCCACCATTATAATAATTTACTTAGTCATTCATTTTAAATGAAATTAGTCTTAGTTGAACCCTAAATCATGTTATATATAGTCTAAATTATGATTAGATAGACAAATTCATCAAAATTGCATAATTTTATCCATTATGTCTTTTTTGTGGTAGTGTATAGCATGAGACATTCCTTTTTTAAATAAAATAAATTAATAATCAATGTGAACTAAATAAGCATATATCATGATACATAAATAAGTATAAACATGTATGAATAGACTAAATTTGTATTTTTAATGATATGTGAACATAATGCATACACATTATAACACATTCATATATGAATAGACTAAATTGATTTTTTGATGCTATGTCAACATAACACATACATGTTATACAACATATGTGTTATAGCTTGTACATTCTATGATCTATTTGAATTCAAAAGCCATGCGTTGAGGCTCAAAAATGGATTGGATTCTTGAGCCAAAGTCAACATACAACCTAATCTAATAATTTTTATATAAAATAATAAAATTCAATTTCTATCACCAAATACATGATTAATTTGAATGAAAATTTTCATAAAATTATTATCATGATGATGACCATGCTCTCTTCTTCCAAAATATATGATTTTGATAATTTTTAGACTATTCTATTTTTTTAATATTTTTTGATTTCTATCTATATGTTTTCTAGGCCACTACATGATTTAAATATACATGCCTATATATATTTCTATATCTTTTATTTTAATTGATACAAACATGTGTGTGTGTGTGTGTGTGTGTGTTTGGTTTAAAAACTAGGCCTAATTCTACATGCATTAAAACAAACTACTTTTCATTTTTTAAGGGTTAGCAAGGGCTGCATGTCTAGCTATCCATTTTTTTTTTTGGTCACTTTTCATGATCTATTTAAATTTTAAAATTTCATTGAAAAATTGTGAAAAAATCTGTATTACAAAAAAGATGACCTTATCTAAAGTTTAACCAAATGTTTTAAATAATACTAAACATTTCTCCAAAAATGAGATGTCATACAATGTCTCTTTACTCTGTTTTCCTTAAAAAAATGAGTTCCTATTGAAATTTTATATGTTTGAACTAGTTATACTCAACATTTTTTTTAAAAAAATAATGTTTTGGAAACTAGACTTAAAATTCTAAAGTTCATTTTCTTACACCATCCTCAAATTGTGAATGTGTCCATCTCAAATTATCTTTAGAAGTCGATATTTATCAATCTTTAGTAAAAACACATCCATGGGTAGGCCCATTTTTTCCCCAACTTTGTGTACTTACCCATATTACTATACTTTGTGATAATTTTTTTTTTTTTTGAGAAATCATGCATGCTAATATGTGGCTAAATGAGTAGTTGTAAAGTGTGATTGGTTGATCGAACCACTCCAACATACAAGAATACATTGATATAATATTTTATTGATAGAATCCAATGTGTGACATGGATGTTTTCTCCAAGATATGTTATATATGTAAACTCCCATCAATGATGGATGTATTCTTTCAATTTTATAAATTCCCCTTATTAGATGGATTTTTATTTTATGGTATCTTAATTGATGCAATTTCCCATGTTTGAAATGGATGTTTATCTTACAATGATGCAATTACCCATGTTCGAGATGGATGTTTATCTTACAATGATGCAATTACCCATGTGTGATGTATGTGTGGTTTATATTATTTAGTTATAGCAATGATGGAGTATTACTTGGCTTTTAGAATTTCCAACATGTCTGGTGGATGTTTTCTTAAGAAGATCTCCTTATGAATGATTGATCATTGATATGGTTATTATGTGAAAATACCTAAATTTTCAAAATTGATCTTATTTGAGATACATTATATTCCTCCTTGTGTACAAAATTCATGCATGATGGAGACACAATTAATTATGTGAAGGTTTTTATATTGAAAATTACCTCTTATTTGAGATGCATTATTTTCCTCCTTTTTGGTTGACTTAATTTGTGAAAAATAATAAGTAAGATGAATATCCAAAAATTTGGATCCTCTCAAACTAGGTGATAATTCACACATTATTATTATTCCTCCTTGTGTTAGCTTCCATACATAAATGAGAATATTTATATTTTCTTGGGTGTACCAGAGGTTAGAGGATACCATGACACTGTTGAGGAAGGGGCATATGTCTAAAGTATAGCGTAATTTAGCTCATGCATTCATAGGGTTATGAGATATATGGTTAATTCTAGGGGATATATGCGAACTTTTGATAAAGATGGATGTAACTAATGATATTGTTTGATTTTGTGAATCTTCCATTAATCTTGTCAAATGGTTGACTACTTTTACTATGTAATGATGATAGATAGAGAATTGAACTAGAATCTTTGGAAGGATGTGGATCTAAATTCCAAACTCTCCTAATGTTTGCCACCATGGGCCCATGATTGAGAATGGAGGTGTTAATGAAGAATTTTGTTTTATGGATTTTGGGTTTATTGAACTACCATGTAATATGAAATCAAATGGGGGAGGGATCGAAAAGCCCAAAATCTGGCAGTGCCTAATCCAAAGGAAAAGAATCCATTATCAAAAGAGATGTACGGTTCAGTGGATATCATTTCCCTATCTAGATGCTTCAACATCTGAATGGGACCTTCCTTGAAATTACTCCATGTGTATAAAAATCTATCTACAGGATGGTGTGCTAGATTGGGGTCATAAAGGCCCCATTTAGTGCACATATAAAACTACAACTCCTTTTTACCAGCTGCCCACCTCATAGGTAAGTGGCACATTTTATCCTCTGAAGATGCCACCTTATTAATTCACCACATAATACCCAATGGACATTGGGGAGAACATCTTTTTTCCATCAGCATAAATGGGTACACTTCAAAGCATCATTTGAGGCATAAATATTAATAAATCCAAAGGAGTGGCTTTTAATGCTAAAAAGATCCCAAACTAACCAGTTGGTGGGGTCCACCCTATATTACACTAAGTGTGGTTGTCACCTTAAATAAATGAATATGATTAACCATCCACAACTTATAGCATGGTTTTTATGATGGGGACAATCTTGTATGTTATGATATATGGTTTGGCAGTGGAAGCAAGTGTTAGGAAAGTTGATATACAAGACTAATTGAGAGTGTCTTACATCCCTATCTTGAATTTACACAAACTCCTTGAAGTTTTGAGAGAGGTCTACTTCTATGCAGACCCTTTTTTATAGTCTAGTAGAGTAAAATTGATTTTATTCATGATGAACCACATGGTCTATGGAGGATGCTATCTGGTGAATAAAGTGCCAGCATAGGAGTGGGAGGCCTAAAAATTGAACCCAAATTGAGACTTTAAGAGTAGAGTGCTTTGAAACCACAAAGTCTTGTTTCCAGCGGGAGAGACCCATAAATGAGTTCCTAACATACCAAGTGGCAGACTTATGGAGGATTCATTTGGCATGGGATAGGTCAAAAAACTAGAAGAGAAAGAAACCCTTAGTCATGTTCTAGATGCTCTCCAACATAATTTCATGATATGCCCAGTGAGTTTGTATTGAAAACCCTAGCATACTTTCAAAGGAGATTCTCCAGTTAAAATATTCTATTAAACATAACCGCTCTAGCCATTGACATGTAGAATTAAATTTAGGAATAGGAAATATAACATCAGGTTTCAAAGCATTACCTCATGGTAAACCTTCGGGACAAACTTTCTAAGGCACTTGCAGGGGGCCATTGCTCAGTGTTCCTCCATTCTTCTCTGAAACTAAAACAATTGAGATAGAATGGGGAGATGACATTATAAAGTATGGCCTCGCTCGAAGGAGAGAAACCCTAAACGACAATAAATGCTAAGTGACACAAGTGCCTAAGGCCATGGTATAATACAAGGCTGTTCAAGTAAAAAAGAGGCCCCACTCAACGACATGCATATAGAAAACCCTAGCAGAGTGAAAAAAATCTCTATTAGTAAATCTAAATGACATTTTAGATGACTACAATAACGAGATGAAAGATATTAACTTGTTTATAATATAATTTTTGTTGTTATTTATTCTTTTTATGATCACTCACTCTTAAGTATTTTAAGAGTGATATATGAATAGAATAACACAATATAACGTGTTTTGAATTTGTATTTTTAATCTACATAACTTGAGCTCTTAATTTTAATTTTCTATTGACCCTAAATTTAATATAATATAATTATTATTAAAATATCGTTCTCAAAATATTAAAGTTTTATATTTCATTTAAATATGAACAAATTGATATATAGAAAAATAGTGAAAACTTTTAATTCTTCCTTACTTTTGATATTTTAATATTTATAGATTTAATTTTAAAAAATATATATAATCTCCTTATTAAAGAAAGTTAAGATGGATACATTAAGATGTATTCAATCAAAATATTGATTTAATTATTAAACAATTAAAAAAATTGAAACTTTTCCATTCTATAAAATTATTTTATGAAAATGACCGTCAACTTTTGCATAATTTTATGAAAGTGGCCCTCAACAAATTCTCTGAAATTTTCTTGGATGTTTATCAGCAATTGCAAAAACGACTTAGAATCCGGAAAGAGCACACTGTCACAATGGCCAATCGAACTTCGAACTTCTTTCATATGGATAATGCTTTCGTTTTTTATATAGTAATACTAGTCGATTGCGAGCACACAAGAGAAACACTTCAAACATTTCGAGCCATACGTTTTCAAGTGGATCCCACAATTATCGCTCTTTATTTTCCCCAGCTGTGTAACATTACTCTGATCCCACAATCTTTGGGAGATGTTAAGTGAATTAGCAGATGACAAAATCAGTCATATCAAATCATATCTTGATTTATGCCGTTTCGAGATATGGAAAGCCCGTCGCCACTTTGTAGATTGGCAGAAATCAGATACGATTAATACCTCCATGCTTATATATATAATTCAGCTTTTTCACATATCTATTGCCATTTAGTTTTAAGGAAGAGCTCTTGTTTGAGCAACCAAATCATAAATTTCAATGGAGAAAACAAGGCAAGGATGTTCCATGAAGCTGAATATGGAAAGTGGGAGCAACAAATATTGCACTTCAGCCTGCCTGCAAAGGTAGTTTGTTTGTGAGATATCATCTAAACAAGAACATAGCAGTGAATACAAAGGAGGTGGAGGCATCCTCAGAGCCAGAGTGGAGAAAGACGTTCTGCTTGGAATTCGGGGGGCAAGGAATTAATGAATTGTTATCGGCATTGATAATGGAATATGAGATGATTGTGTTTGAAGTGAGGAGGAGAGGAAGAGGAGCGATATTTGAAAGATTAAAGAGCAAAGTGGTTGGACGACTTGAAGTTTCGTGGGAGGAATTGTTGTCATCTCCCACGCTTTCAATAAAAAATTGTTTTCCATTGCAATTGCAGGTGGAGGAAAACGGAATTATATCACATGATCGTCGTCTGCCAACTCCTACTTTGGAGATTGCACTGTCTATTACACATGCTGAGGATTTTCTTGCCACTCTTCCAACAATAAAAGCAGGGGAAGAGAAGATTTGGAACAACCATTCTCATGAAGATATCAAGTGTAGGGATGTAAACAGGCGGTTAAGACGTTTGGAACGGGATGATCTCAGATGTGGAGCACACGTGTGCATGGCTCATCAGGACACCCATTATTTCGGGCAAGTGTGAGTTGGAGGAGATGAATGTTGGTTTCGGTCCGGTTAATGTTGTAGGGGCAAAACGTGCCGCACGGCCCGATAAAGCCCAGGGCAACTCAAATCCATCTTTCTAATGGTGGAACCCCATTTGAAAGATAATTGAAGTTGGAGTATGAATGGGATTACACCAACTCGATGCAAAAGAAAAAAAGGGAGAGAGAAAAATACCTTAAAGAAGGGTGTGATGCTTTTTATTCATTTCTCTAATGTATAATAAGTATTATTAATAAAAGATGATTTTCAATTCAAAATGAAGAGATAAATGAACAATCTGCTGTTGTTTTTTCTTTTGAAATGGATGAGATCCAATAATATTTTATGGTAAATCAATGTTTATATGTATATATAATTTTGTTGAGTATTTTTAAATATATATTATTTTTAAATTGTTATGATTTAAATAAAAGAATTTAACATAGAGATATTTATTAAGGTTAAAAGAAATATAAAATCATACACAAATGTTTTTTTTGCTCAATAAAATTGGTTTAAACATACATAGTGTTGGCTAATAAAACTTACCTAAGGAGGTTGAAGATAATAAAATAAATCATCTAGAAAAATCTCAAACTTTCAGTACCACATGTGCTCAAACCATCGAATTTACATTTTCTAACACATTTTTTTGAAAAATGGTAATCTTATAATAGTGAAAATCATAAAAATGTGTACCACTTTTTTCTACTTAAAATACAACCAGACATTGAATTTTAGATATTTCAAAATCAACGAAAAAAAGGGGCTTTAGGGGTCCAATTATTCTAATTGTTTCACTAACTCACCACCTTAATTTTTCAACCTTAGTTAAAGTATGCCATGTGCTTCCCACGTTATCAATGAAAATTTGAAACCACAAGAATCCATGACTCATAGGTTTTTCTTATTCCATACATAAGACACAAATAGAAAATTCCAAAGACTGAGGACCTTAAGATTATTTCCAATTGAAGACTTATTACACTTTTTAACATCTCCTAAAATATTATAACTAAGTATCTAGCTCTGAGGAGTAGATAATTGATTTCATTAATTATTCAATGTGGGGAAATTGGTTTTAATCAAGGCCGCTACATGTTAGACAACATCCTTATAGTTTTGGGTGGTATGGAGTGGGTATACATGAATGATTTATTTATAAACATTGACTTTGAAAATGTCTTTGATAAAATAGAATGGCCATTTATCTTTGCCAAACTTCATGCTTTAGGTTTTGGTCCCAAGTTCATTCTCTATGTTCAAACCCTTTTCTAGGATGTTTCTTCTTCTCTTACTATCAATGGACATTAATAGCTTCGATGCACCCTAATTTTATCCAAAGGCTATCATTTTTTGTATTATTGGCATTGGCCCTTAAATCTACAAGAATCCTTAATTTTTTGAAGAGAGCAATCTTTTGAGGATTTGGAACTCTTTCAGGAAGATGACTTGCATCTCTTATGAAAAACTTAGTACAGAGCAAATTACTTATACCAAAATTTATGTTCTAATTGATTTATGTAAGCCTCTTTCTAGAATATTATGTTAAAATATATAGAGGGATCAGATACATTTATACAACCTAGTGACTATAGGAACATCCATTTTCAATAGGTAGTTGTATAAATCCACCTTTGGTTTTCAATGGAAGGAAATTTGTAGTCTCAAAGTATCTGGGGTGGTGGATAATGTCGAGGACCAGGTTCTTAGCCTCCCATTATGCCTGATTAAGAAACCCACTTATCATTCTAGCATCAACAATTCCCTAAATATTTAATAATTATGTACTTTTATTAATCTTCTCTTAGCTTTAAGAATATCATTTTTTTGCTAACAGTGCCAACTGTGTGAAGGTGGAAGTTTAATTGGCCTCACTAACCTAGAAAAAAATTGTTAGTGAGTAATTAAAAATTTAATCTATATGTACTACCTACAACATCAAAAAAACATTTGATCTGACTGATTACATGTACATTTGACAAATCAACATACCCTTGAATGTCAATACAACAAACCACTAGGATCAACTTTACTCTTGATATTAGTAAGATTACATTTATGGTTTGACTCATGAACTTTAAATATATTCATGTTTAATGGCCTTCCAAGATATTTTAAAAATTTAATATTTGTTACAAAAACCAAATCTGAATAGTTTTGTATTTTATTATGCATTTCAAAGTATTCAAACAACCATACATCTAGATTTTTTATAGGATATTATCAAAGACAACTTGACTATGATAAACTTAACATGATACTCAAGGTCTAGTGTTTGCATTTGTACATTTTATTTTTATCTCAAATCTTCCAATTACCTTGATCTTTTTCCATTAACTTTTTCCTCTTCTTTGAAAAAACTCCATCACCTATGACTAAACAAAGAACATTTTGAATCCTCTTAATGATGAGGACTCAAATAAAAATCTGATTCCCTTTGATGCTGGGGGACCCAAAAAATATTTTGATTCCTCTTATCTTCATCATGGGAATGAGTAATGATGCATAAAATGTTTGTGGGGTTAGAATTCTTGAAATACCATAAAAATAAAAATTAGACAAAGACATATTGCATATTGAAGGAATAATGTGTACGCCTTATAGTGTGTAGGTGTTATGTGTATTATATCTATCTTATCATCTATCATATTCTTATGATATATGATCTCATTAAGTGATGCAAACCTATGTTATATGTTATATGATTTTGTGATGTAATCAAAACTATGCAATATTATTATGTCAAGCAATCTTATATAATTGCCTCAATATTTTCATTTTTTATACAATTATAGGGTTGATTTACTCATGTGTTCCATCCTATATAATCGATTGATCCATAATTTAGGTTCCCAAGGTTTCAATTTAACCCAAATCATATGTCCAATTATACCAATTGACTAATTAAATTAATTCATGAGTAATTTGGGCTGAAATCACATATCTAATTGTAATAATAGACCTATTAGATCAATTTATAAAGTAATTTAACCTAAAATCAAATCTTGCTCTAATGTAGTTACGTTTAAGGGCCTCAAGTTCACCCCTATTTCCTTCTTGAATTAAATAATGGAATTTATGATTTGTTTTGTTATGATGGTGGTTTGGTGGATGGTTTTAAAATTTATCAAAAATTTTAATCCATGAATACATTTGTACTTGTATTAATAGGGACTAACAAATTTTATTTTGAATATGAAGGATTGAATATTGACAATAAAAAAATATTCACACTTGTATATATAAAGAATGTGAAAACAAAACCATTCATTTTAATAATTATAAATTTATTAAAAATAACAAAACATTACACAAAAAAATAAATAACTATATTTAAAAACATGAACTTAATATTATTTTGTTGTAAATGTAATAATAAATAAATTGGTTAAGTAAATGTTAATATTCACATGTCTTTTTTCCTTTTATTTATTTATCACACATGCATATAATACATACTCATGAGGACATGACCAACAAATTTGTATATCAAACCTCATTTTATCAAAACTATTTTTTGTTCAAACTTAATGTGTAATAATCAACTCTTCATCAATACCTTTATTTTTCCCTAATTTTATTGAAATACTGGGGTTATTCATTATTGGCATTGGCCTTTAGATATACAATAATCATTAATATTTCCAAGAAGTAATTCTTTCAAGCGTTTTCCACTCTTTTGGGAAGATGATTTGTATCTCTTATGAAATTCTTAGTAAAAAGAAAATTACTCATGACAAAAATTGTAATCTAATAGATGTGTGAAAGCATCTTCCTAAAAGAATATGGTTAAAATATCTAAAAATGGATATGTTTGCACACCCTCTCGATTATAATAACCTCCCTTTTTGATGCTTGATGTCCCACAACTATAATAGTTTAATATAAAATTACAGCCTCAATATAACTACCAAAAAGAAGAATTTCAGATTATTTGTGTTGGAAAGTCAATATTTCCTCTCTTTCTAAAAATAGATATAAAAGAAAAAAAACTTATAATTTAAAGAAATTTAGAGCTAAAGGAGGTCTTTTTGTGGAAGCACAAATAAGAATTCACACATAGATGCCAACGGGGATATATTTTAACATAAGATCAACATGTATAAGAATATCTTTTATTTTGTTTTATATTTGTAATCTATAAATTAGTAACAAGTCATTCAATGCAAAAAAATAAAAATAAACAAACATATCAATGAAGAAGGTGGTAGAACACTATATTGATGTCTTCTTATTGTATTCCCAAACAAATTTAAGGCATGGTTGGTAAAGGAAATCAGGGAGGCATATGGTAAACTACTAGATGAAGGTGATTTTTTTAATAAAAAAGTATATTAAATAATACAAAATTCTAATGTTCAAAATTATTTAAACTTATAAAATCAAATTTATATGAACTTATGAATTTTTTCTATTAATTAAGATCAAATTATTCGTTTAATATCCAATTGACATTGGTAGTTACTAATATTCAATTTGATTCATTTTTCTAATAAAACTCCCTTTATCAATTGCATTGGTTATTATCACACCTCTTATGTAAAGTTCAATATTATTGATGATTTTTCCAACCCTTTTTAAAGATATTATCATGTTAGAGTAATGTTGGTGGTGTCCCATGTTCTTTTAATTAATATAATGATGGTTAAAGTTTGGTGTGGGAATAAGATACCTTAAAAGGCTACTTGTTTGTTGATATCGGATTAGTAACCAATGTAGTGTACTTATCGATTGGATCAGGAAAGAAACCAATTCATGAAACATACACTTTGGTAGAATTAGCATACCTATTGAAATTATGTTATTGTAATAGTAAAATCTTTTTGAATATTGACACATATTTGTTAGCATAGCTAATTAATTATCTATTAGATTGCTTTATTAATATTTCTTAAGTAGCATAATCATAACATCTTGTAGATAGTTTTGTATCAGGTAGAGTTTTACAATTGTAATAACCATTTTTTGTATTTTATTTATACACTTTGCCATGTTGAATAAATTATTCGAACATTTCATTGCTACAATCTGGTATTAGAGCAAAGTCTTCGTCTGATCACTGCAGAACTGAAGAGCGTGGAAAATGTGCCTGGAGAGAAGATGACTGAATGGCGGCCGTAGACGTGAGTGAAGTCTGCCAGAAGAAAGAACAACATGGAAGTCACCTAAGTGTCACGAAGTGCTGGGATTAAATGCAAACTATTGGTAAAGCAGTCAATGCCGGCAGACATGGAAGAAGCCAATCCTGATCCATGCTTGAAGGGGAAAGCGAGAAGATAGACTTTCAAAGCCATAAAACACTGAATGTGTATAACAGTAGCAGATCAATGACATATTAGAAGCATTTAAGTAGACGATCATTCAAAGTAATAAGCCTTTCATTTGCATGAATTGACGTGGGAAGCGTGATAGCAGAAAGATTCATTACAAACTTGCTTTGAAGCTGTGGAAAAGAAACATGTTGAAGAAGCATCGACGCTCTTTACAGTGTAGAGTAGCCAAGAAGATGTGAAATTCTAAAGAAGAAGATGCAAACCACTAGTATAATGTAAGGATGTTGTACAAAAGAAGTGTGTTTGGAGACTGGTAAGGTCCAAATCTGCCTACTACGTCCAAACCATCCTAACCTACAACTGCAACCACCAAGAGAGCAATCAAAACTTTACGTCTACAATGAAGGTCCATCTTGCCAAGAAACACAGGAAGAAAGCAGCATTTGAATAAGGTATATTCTTTTTATAAATAATTATGAAGCATAAATACTACTTTGAGTGTAAATTTTTGGATAAATAAAGTTTAAATTAAAAAATGTCTACACCCAAACTCCTCTTGTTTGATGCCCAATTCTTCAAAGGGCTGAATTTTTCCATGTGAAAGATGAAGATACAAGTGATTCTTAAATTTGAATAATTATGGGGCATTGTCACTGGTGCAATGACTCATCCCGCTAGAGTTGATGGAAAACCATGTATGACAAGTCAAATTCAAAAGCCCTGATGTTGATCACAATCAGTGTCATCAAGGAGGTTCAACCCCATATTCAAGATGCATAAACATCAAAAGAGGTTTGGGACATTCTATCCACCATTTATGAGGTGAAGAATCAGACAAAGATACTATGTATCCAATGTAAGCTTCATACTCTCATTATAAAAAATGGCAAGAAAGTTGAAGAATTCTTACGCTGTGTAGTAGGACTATGAGAAGAATTAATTGCACTTAGAGAAATGATCGAGGACAATCTATTGATTCTGATCACATTATGAGCTCTCCCATCTCAATCTCACACATTTGTCATGACACTGAACATCACAAAGAAAACAATGTCTTTCAAATAACTCTTGAATTTTCTTCAATAAGGAGAAGCCATCCAGTGCATGCAAGAAGAGTTCAAAGACAAACCCCTGATTTCCAAGAAACATGGTCCAAAGTTCATGAAAGGACCACCAAAGTAGTCACAACAATAACAAAAATCTAAGAAGGCAAAAAAATGGTGTCATATTTTCTACACCAATATGCATGATACTGATAGTTGCTAGTATAATGCCTTGACATAAGTCTCATTCAGTCAAAAGGGCACATCCATTAATGATGATTTACATAAATCAAAAAGATGCGATTGATGATGGAAGTATCATAGACATGTAGCATCACAACATCAAGATTATGATGAATCTGATGAGGAGGTACCCATAAAATCATAACACAGTGGCACATATAAAGATTTAGTACTTGTCTACCAAACCTTTTTGCACACGTGCAAAGTTTGGTTGCTCGACTCTAGCAATAGTAAGCATATGATAGGATATAAATAACTATTTTATTATTGACAACTCAACCCACTCGAGATCAATTTTGAATTATACATGATAAAGTGTATGTTCTAGAAAGAATTGGTGCTATCACCATTCCTCTTAGGATGTGAAATTATACTCTCATTAAGGTACTATATTTCCCTAACTTAATAAAAAATCTCTTTTCTATAATTTAGGTCTTGAATCATAATTTTAAGGTAGAGTTCATGATCAAGAATGCAAAAAAGTCATCTCCTATCATGGAAAGGTCAAGTCATTACTAGATCTTTTTTGAAGGATCAATTATTTTCCTTAGATGCAGTTTCATTTGATGTTATTGCTCTCTCTGCCTCTACAATAAAATCTACTGCACTATGGCATTATCGATATGTTCACCTTTTCACTGATTCTTTATACCAGCTTAGCTCTAAGTCCATAGTCCATGGATTCCTTAGTTGTCCCATTTATTTTCTATATGACCTAGATACATTGCTAGCAAACAATGTAGGGGTTTCATTCAAGCTGAGTTCCTCACAACCCAAATATCATCTTGATGTGGTACATACTAATATGTGTGGAACCCTAACTAATTCCTTAAAAGGATTCAAGTACTTCTAATTATTCATTATTTATTTCTCTTGAAATACATGGGTGTTCTTTATCAATAATAGGAGTTAAGCATTTAGACATTTCAAGGTCTTCTACCAGTTTATTCTCACCTAGTAAGTGAGGCCTCTTCGACTCTTTCACTTAGACCAAGGGGGAATTCACATCAAAGGAATTATTAGCATTTTTGAAGTAACAAAACATTAAATAGCACCTAACTACTTCCTATACACCTTAATATGATGTAATAGTAGAGAAACAAAATTGTTCAGTCATGAAGATGGCTCATTGCATGCTTTCCACAATAAATTTAGATGCACCATTTTGGGCAAAACTAGTTTAGATAACTATATATCTTCTCAATTAGGTACCAACAAGGATCTTGTAAGACAAGATTGCATAAGAGGTATGGAGTGGTCATAAACCTTTGATCTCTCATCTTAGAGTATTTGGTTGTATATCTTATATGCATGTTCATATACAAAGAGGAAGAAGACTAAACCAAAGACTCTCTAGTACCTTCTATTGGGGTATAGCTTTACCTTAAGAACATATCATCTCATCGATCCTAATACAAAGAAGATATATAAAATTTGATATGTTGTTTGTGATGAGTCATAGATTCACTCATTGCCATAAATGGAGTTAAATCATACCACATCTCATAGACTATTCCGACAATTAGATGATGAGAATGAAGAATCTTGTCAAAAAGAAGGTGAGCTATAAGGATAATTTTTCATTAATTTTGGAAATATAGAAGACAATTATTCATCAAATCATCAATAACATTGATATCCAAAATGGGTATAAGTCAACATCAAGGACTCATACCTGAACTATAATTTAGGTAATTCATTAGGAGTTCAGACCAAAAGATAAGTGAGAAATGAAGTTAATTTATCACTAATGAGTTCAGTAGTTGATAGCACCAAACCAAAGACAATTCAACAGGCTTTATGTTAGCCTCAGTGGAAGAACACCATGGATGATAAATATGATGTCCTCATCAAAAATGGGACATGGGAACTTATTGATCTACCTATAGTTAATAAATCCATTGGATACAAGTGGGTTTTCAAGACAAAATACAAGGTAGATGGATCTATCATAAAATGCAAATCATGACTTGTTGCAAAGGGATATGCTCAATAAGAAAGAATTTATTATGAGGAGACCTTTGCACCCATTTCTAATATCAAGACCTTTAGAGTTATTTATGCACTCACATCACAAAAGGGATGGAAGCTTCAATAGATGTATGTTAAAAGTGAATTCTTGAATGGTGATCTCAAATAAGAAGTGTACATGACCCAGCTAGAAGTCTACATGAATTAACATCCACATTTAGGGTATGTCATCTAATTAAGTCACTTCATAGACATATGCAAGCACCAAGGGTATGGTGCATTAAGATTGATGATCATCTATTGCAGCATAGATTCATTTGTAGCCCCTCAATACAAATTTGTATATTACGAAGGTAGGCATAGAGATTAACATTGTTACTTGTATGTAGATGATCTCATGATCACAATAAGTTCAAATGATCTTGTTGAAGAAGTAAATAATGACTTGAAGAAATACTTCAACATAACAGATTTGGGGCTACTTCATTAATATTTTGGCTTGGATATTTGGCAAAATAAGAATCATATTTTTATCTCTTATATGAAATATGCCAATGCAATCCTTAAGAAAAACAAGATGAATTATTGTAAACCAATGTCAAATCTGATGGAGAAAGGTTTGTAACTATCTCGATTTTAGGATTCACCTCGAGTAGATGAAACTCACTACATGTAACTTACTAGGAGTGTCATTTACTTGATTTATAACAAACCAAAAATATGCTTTGTTGTCATCTATCTTTTAAGATTTATGCAAGATCGAAAGAAGTGTCATTGGGTTATAGTGAAGCATGTTTCAAGATATGTTTGAGGTACAATTGATTATGGTATGGAATACAAGAAAAACTCAAAATTATTGTTGCAGGGTTAAAAAGTATTAGATTGTGATGGATCTATTGATGAAAGTAAATCAACTTTAGGATATATATTTCATCTCAGATCTGGACCAATTTTATGGATTATTAGAAATAAATCTATACCTACTCTCTCATCCATAGAAGTACAATACCCTACCACATGAGGAGATGTGTGTGAATCAATTTGGTTACATCACAGTTTGTTTGGCATATACATTCCTAAATATAAGACCCCAATCCATTTATTGTTATAAGAATTAACTTGATGTATTATCCATGAAAATAAAGTTGAATATATATATGAAAAATTACCAAAAATATGGTACCAGACTACTGTATAGGGAGGACACTAGATAATTTGTAAAATAGAATTTGTTATAACTAATACTTAAAAATAATGTAATATATCCTATTTGCTATTTATTACACTGAAATTCCCTCCCTTATTACATTATTATTACAAATGTATTAAATAAATAGCTCAAATTTCACCTTTCTAAGGGATTTGGTGAGTATATTAGTTATTTGTGTAATTGATGGGTAGTACTAGAGATGGATATGGTGGTTTAAGGCTTGATCTCAAATGTACTGACATTCAACCTCCATGTGATTTGTTCTTTCATAAACAATAGGATTATTCATAATCTTTAGCACACCCTAATTGTCATAATGAATGATATGTGGCGTCTCTTCAGTTATGCCCATTTCAACAAAAGTGCGATGTAATGATATCACCTCACACATAGCTCCATGTGCAGTACAATAATCTATATCAGTAGATGAGAGAACAACAATAATTTGTTTCTTACTAATCCATGAGATTAGTCCATATCTAAGGTGAAATATGTATCCTAATATTGACTTTCTATGATCAACATATCTGGCATAGTCTGAGTTATTGTATCCCTATAATAATAATTGAGTATTCCTCTTATGTTCCATACCATACTAAAGTGTACCTCAGACATGTCTCAAAACAAGATTTTCTATAACCCAGTGACATTTCTTTGGTTCCTACATGAATTTGAAGAGATATATTAAAACAAAACATATATCTGGTCTGGTGTAAGTCAAGTAGATGAGACTCCCAATGAGTTGTCTATGGAGAGTTGCATGAACTTGAGGTAAGTCATGGAATCGAGAGAATTGTAAACATTTCTCCATTGGTGTTGAAAGAGGTTTATAATCTTAAAGTTTTCACTTTTCTAGAAGTGTCTTGGCATATTTTATATGGGAGATAAAAATGTGATTTTTTTTCTACCATATCTACAAGCCAAGATAGTAATGGAGTAACCCCAAATCAATCATGTCAAATGATCTTTTGAGGTCATTATTCACAATATCAACATGATATTATGAACTTCTAGTGATCACAAGATCATCTACATAGAAAATAAGAATGATGATTTATGTTCTTACCTTATTTATGTATAAGTTATAATCTGAGGGGCTAAGGGTAAAACCATGTTGCAAAAGGTGATCATCTATCTTGATGTACCATGCCTTAGGAGCTTGTTTCAATCCATATAGTGATTTGATGAGATGGAATACCTTTTTAGGATGATATTCATCAATAAATCCTTCTAGTTGGGTCATGTATACTTCTTATTAGAGATCATTATTTAGGAAATCACTCTTGAAATCCATCTACTAAAGTTTCCATTTATTCTATGCTGTTAGTGCACAAAAAAATCTGATGGTCTTGATCTTTGCAATTGGTCCAAAGTTTTCTTGATAGTCAGTGCCTTCTTTCTAAGTATATATCTTTGCCACAAGTCATGATTTATGTTTCTCAATGGATTTGTATGCCTTATATTTAGTTTTGAAAACCCATTTATAGCGTATGGGTTATTTTCCTATAGGAAGATCGACAAGTTTCCAAATCTGATTTTACAAGAATGAGTCATACTCAACATCCATGCCATTCTTCCATTACAGTTGACTTATTACATCTTGAATATTATCATGTTTGGAGATATCAATTAATGTATTCATGAGTGTAAAATTTACCTTGTTTCTTATCTTATTCCTCATTCTGACTTTGAATGAAGTATGGGAGTCTTTGCCGATGCTTTGTACCCTCTTCAAATGGGAACTCTATTGTGGATGTGAAGAACTACTTTGCTAATGTGAAGAACTACTTGGTGGATTTTCTAATTCTCGAATATCAACATACTTCTCCCCTTGTAGCTCATCTTCTCTATGAGAAGTCTCCTCATCATCCGACTTGGATATTAATTGGTGAGAGGTAGTTGGTGTTGATTCTTCTTTTTGCATCATTAAGTCAAAGGATGACTCATCAAAAACCACATCTCTACTTTTGTAAATTTTCTTCATCTTGGGATCCTTGAGATGATATACTTCTGAGGTAGTGATATACCAAATAGGATGCAAAGGAGTGTTTTTGACTTGAATTTATTTCTCTTTTGAGTTGGGACATACATATATGTTGTGTAAGCAAACACTCATAAAATTATGCTTAGACATGTAGGGAGTAGTCAAATTCTATTTGATGCCTTGTTAGTTTAGGAATGCCAATAACTTATTTGATGTGAATTCCCCCCATCAATCTGAGTGGAGGTCTCCTTCACAACTTACTGATAGAAGACTGGAAATGATGAAGGGCCTCACTCTTCTTCTTCATGAAAAACACTGATGTTTTCTAAGAGTATTCATCCAAAAATAGTTGGAAGTACTTGTATCCTAAAGATAAAGCAAGTAATAATCCATTAAAATTGGTATGAGCAACCTCCAAACATTTCTTGGCATGAAAATAACTTGCCTTGAACAGATCCCTATGTTGTTTACTTGCAAGACATAATAGGAAAATGGGAAATGAACTAAACAACTTGGTAAATCCATGTACCATCCCTTTTGAACTTAGCTAGTACAAAGATCCAATTGATAGGTGACCATAATAGTAGTTCCAAAAAGTAGTAAATTATATCGTAGAGGTAGATAGAGCTACTACATAATATGAAACAACATATAAAGAAAATAATTTATCTTTCAAAAATCTCTAGTAAGAACCATACCTTTTCATGAGATAAAGCAAGATTTGATTCCATTATCAACAAAAAACTCCACCTTTAGATGATGATTCAAAATTTGACTAATTGATAAGAGGTTGGATGTTAATATAGGAACACATAGTACCTTTGAGAGTGTACATTTTCATGTTTTGAGAGGAATGGTGACTTGGCCTATTCCATCTACAACATACTCTTTATCATTGGTGATCCTAACCCAATCTCTAATGGGTTGGTATGTCAGTGAATCAAATAGCTTCCTATCACCTAACATGTGTTTAGTGGCACTTGAGTCTATCAAACATATATTCCTTGTGGGTTGTGAGGTTTGGGAAACTAGCACTAACTTCTTATGTGCATTTTAATTATCTTATTTAAGTGTTTCCCCATCAAATCCATTATCTTGTTGAGATATGAGATGTCCCTTCTACTTCCACCAGTGGGGATGTCTTTTTGATTTCTAAGAATCATTGCATCCTGATGTCCTTTCTTTAATGGAAGACCCTTGTTTTAAGATATTATACCAATCATTATCTATGTCATGAGTGTGTGTTTGATAGATGTGACACCACCTCTTCAATTTTAGTTATTTTTTATGTTGAGATAGTTGTTGATTTTGTTTCTATGGTTGATTTTTTATAGGTCCCTTGTGAGACTTCTATCCTTGTTATTGCTTTGAGATAAGAGATATATATTGAAACTCACCCTAGACTAAGTTGATATCTTCTTCTTACATTAGTAGGCTCATGAGTTATTTGAGTGACACTATCTATTTGGAGACCTTCAACATATGAAAAACACTCTAAATTGTTAAGGGAGTGCTCTTAAGGTGATTTGGATCAATATTTGGTCATCTACCATCTCATTGAGTGATGACAATTCTATTCGTAGCTCAGCCACTGAACATAAGAATTCATCAACTTTCTCATCAAACTCCATAGAGAGTGTGTGAATTCTTGACTATAGATTGATGATCTTTATCTCATTTTTTGCCTCATAGATGGTTGCTAATTAATCTCATGTTGTCTTTTCTCTATCTGCATCCCTGACATATAGCTGCATGTCATCAATGATTTTAAACATAATCAACATCAAGGCATTAAGATTAGTCATTTCATATTTTATGAGCACATTGAGATCAGTAGGAACCTACATAGTTCCTATGATGATGCCCCATAATCCTTCAAACTAAAGGATGGTTTGCATTTTCATTTTCTAGTTGGAATAATTCAACCCTTTGAGAAGTTGGGCATGTGACAAATGTAATTTTGGATCAAACATTATAAGGAAAAATATTTTATCTTATTTTTATGAGAGAGAAATATAATTCTTTTTGCTTGCTGATGGGAAAATCAAGCTTGGAGATGATCACAATAATTACGTGCTGAGAGACAAGGATGCTTTCTAGGGTGTTCAACCTCATATTCACAATCTGTCTTATCCAACTTCATGTTTTTCTCATATTCTCCTTTCTTGGTAGCATACATCAAATAAGAAATATTTTAAAGGTCCTTTACAAATTAGCTCCTTGAACTGAAGGTTACCATAGTCACAGATGGCTTCTAGCAAGGCAAAGTACAAATTGGAGCTCTCTTGAGCATCATGATGGTTTTCTATGATTTGTTTATCTATTTGGTGGCTTTTAGCAGTTCCAATAACGTCCTTCACATTATACATAAATGGTGGTCTCACTCATGTCTCAGCTCTACAGGATCTCTTACTTGGTGTTTGGCTACTACAATAACCTCTTCTTCTTTGGGTGGTTTGTAATATTTAACATAGGCAGCTTTTTTCTTTGTAAGAAATTATCTGCCTTTACTCCCTTCACTTTTTATGAATCTAATAGCCTTTAAAAATATATTGGCTCATGATTATTAGGCTCAGGTCTCTATATATAAATTGACCTCACCTATGGCTATAAAAGCCATACCAATAGGCATCTTCTCCTTTTTTAACATTTGGGATTGTGAAAAATGATAATAACACCATCCACCATAGACTTTGGTGTGTCTACTACAACTATTTATGTGACCAACAATAATATATTAAAGCACTTTCCTATGTAGTTTCATGTTGCTTATAACAATGATTAGATGGCCTTAGAATTTGGTGGCCCATTGGCCATGCCTTGGACCCTACGACTATGCAATTCATGACAAAGTGCTCGTTCTTTGCTAAAAGTATCCACTTAGACTATTGCACCATCCCAAGGAGGTTTCAACGCTAGGCTATGTTTTATACTAGTCAAGACTTTGATGCTTCTTCTTAAAATTTTGTTATACATCATTGCACATCCCAGGTAATTCCACTCTTCTACAGCGACAACACTGTTCTCTTTCCCACTTTGTTGCATTATAGGTTTATATTGAGAACTTTTCTTAGACTTCAATAGCTTCCAAAAATGTTTCACTATACACCATGCTTCTCCAACTCACTCTAGGCATTGTGGCTCTAATACCAGACTATTGAAAGTATTAACTTGATGTATTATTCATGAAAATAAGGTTTAATATTTACATGACAAATTACTAAAAATATGGTAATAGACTTCCATAAAGGGAGGAGACTAGAGAATTTGTAAAACAGAATTTGTTATAACTAATACCCAAAAATAATGAAACATATCCTATTCTCTATATCTTATGCTAACATTTCTATGGAAATCAGGGTGTGTTAAATCTTGTCAAGAATCCATTGTTTCATAAGAGGACCAAACACACTAAGGTCCAATGTTAATATATTTGAAAACAAGTTTTGAAACACCAAATTCAGCTCCAATACTTCCCAAAAGATTCATAGATAGTAGATATACTCACCAACCCATATGGTAAGGTGAAATTTGATCACTTTTGGGGTTACATTTTTTTTAAAAAAAATCTAATAAAGGGGGGAATGTTACCTTAGCTAATTATTTATCCATTACATTGATTTATTAACATCCATTAGGTAGCATAATCATAATGTCTTATACATAATTTTCTTTCAGAGAGAGGTTTACAGTTGTAATAATTATTTTCTATATTGTATTTATAATCTTTGCCATGTTGAATCAATTATTCAAATATTTCATTGCTACAATATTATGTTGAAAATGTTTCACTACTCTATGGTTTTCTTTCCTAGTTTGCCTTGATGTCTTTATAGGTGGAAATATATCTTAGCAAAATTATTTGTAGTGGATCATACAATTTGTGGAGTCATTATTGTGAAGATCCTTGAAATGCATAAACACCATTATGTATAAAATTCTAGTGTTTTTTAGTGTGTAGGCTATGCCATAAACAAAAATGTTGAGGATCATCAATATATTTTCCTTGGTTACACTGTGATGATGTATTTTTATCTCAGACTAAGGTGAAGTATCCTTGTATTATATGTATTATTTTAGGTTATGTAGTTTTAAAAAAAACATTGTTTTACCTTACACTAATCCTTCATCCAAGTATCATAAACTCACAAGGCCTGTCAGGTTATCAAGATAACATATCAATGCTTTTGTTTGAAAATTTCACTTCATGGTTTAAAGTATGATCATGTAATGAACCTTGTGATGTATTGTGGATGCTTTTTCAAAATGTATGATGATGATTCATAAATTAGGAAAGGAAATACAACACATAATGCATTCATGTATTTAAACTAAATGTTAATGGAATTATGATATGCTTGTTCATGTAACTCCTTGATCTATAGTAAGGTTGATAATGCATGTTGATACAATATTATTTTTATTAGAATACTGAGACTAATCATATATATCTTGTAAATCATGATTTAGTGTGTTTATAATCTCATCATATTGCTATGGATATATATACTAAATGGATGCTTGGGGTTAAAATTAGATGGCAATGTTGTGTTGGTAATGAGGTAAAGGATGTTTAAGTACAATTATTTTATTTTTAACCTTATTATCTTATGCTAATGGATCCACCAGAATCATTGATCTAGGGAAAATTAACATTTATAATATATTACATTGTCTTATAATGTTATGTATTTCTTGCTCATATTTGGTGTTTACATTCACTTTTTCTGCTAATAGTGCTACTTGTAAATGAGTACTCTAGTTATTTTTGGTAATGACCACTGATGCACTATTGTAAATATTTAAGACAACATTGAATTCCTATAATAATGTCTAAGTTAAATGTTCTTTTCAAACTTGCATTTATTTTATATGTTCTAATCTTTCTTATAGTAAATAAACCCTTAAGTCCTATCATTTTTAAAATCACAAGGTACTTGTAGATTGAAGAGTCTCTATGTTGTTCATGATTTTGGGTACACTTAGTGTTATTATAATATCTAAGGGAATCAAGGAATTAAAATGTACGATTCAGAGCTTTTAGGCCTATGTCATTCTTATGGAATTTAACGTACCCTTGTTAATATCTATTACTAGATTAGACAGTAAAAATGTATTGTTTGGCTTACTTATTATGTTGTATTATAAATAACCTAATTCTCATAGATAATTTTTATTTTGGATATAATTATTAATTTAGTTTGTATATATTATAAACTCTATATCTTAATATTTACTTATGTATTTTTGCATTTTGATGTAATAGCTTAATTTAATTTGACATGCATTTTTAATGTGGCCCCTAGAAATGAAAATTAGAATGTAGATGGTGAATGATAGTATACATGCAAAAAATTATTAAAACAAGTTTTTGTCTAACATGCTTCAAAGTGCAATGACAACCATTTAGAGGTTGAAAAACATTATAGATAAGAAGAATAAGGTCTTCAAGAATTTTATTATGGAGTGTAAGAAGTTACATCGTACAAATCTCACACTCCAAGATGAGAATTTGGAACTTGAAAAAAAGTGTGTCAATTTTGATATTGTCAATTCACACATGAAAGCACTCTTTGACTACATGGGAGAGATATTCAAGGCCCTAAAAATAAATTATGATGGAATTATTTTAATCTATGAATAAGAGCTAAAAAATTAGAATCAAGAGTGGGAAACTATGTGTGAGTAAGTTAAATGGATGAGGCTAGGTGCCAATGGCATTTTAGTGACTAAAAATGAGGATTAGTTATGAACATTTACTTTTGTGACTTATTTGTTATGTATACTTATGGAATTTTATAGATATCTTGTTCAAACATTAGAAAAGTGAATTAAAATAACAATGGATTTCAATAAATTTTAATAGTGAACATTTTTGTATTTAATTTTGTGTCTCTTCTACCTTGAAAAAAGAATTTCATAACATTTTGTCTAAGTTTAACTATCTAATGTTGGAAAAAAGTGTTATGTCAATTTTCTATATTTACACTTTGTATCAATTTAGCATTATCTAACAAGATAAATTAAATGTTTTTATAATTGTAATGATAAGGGCTAGCAATTACTCCAATATTATACTTTCTAATATATAAACATAGAAAAATGAAAATTTTGTTGTCATTAAGGGTGTATTAAATAGTGTGTAATTTGTGAGTTTGCCTTAACCAATGCACCTGTAGTAATAATTAATATGCATTGCAACCTACCTTGGTTCTAAAAAATAAAAATGAACTTGTGTAACATCACGAAGATATATTCTATAGATGTGTTTATTTGAACTTGCAATGGCATTGTTAAGGATCTCACTCCTTACCATTGATACAATAAATTATGCATTTCACCTATCTTCATAAATAGAGAATTTGTTACTGTTTATTTTATATAGCACCTCAATATCCATTATTTAAAAACTTTTACTTTTAATGATGTATTTGAATATTTTTTGCTTAGTATATTGTTATGTCAAAGATATCCACTTTGATGATTGTTTTTCTAATTCATTCAATTTAATTTTTTATGATTTATTTTTCTAATAACTTGATGAAGGGGCTCGTAATCGAAGCAATTTCCTTTTATTTATTTATTTATGATATTTGTGTCAATTGGCCCCCCATAATACATCATGTATTAGGAAAATCAAGTTCATGGTGATCAATTTCATCTAACATTCATCATTAATTCCTAAAATTGACTAATTAGCTCAATATGTCAGTAATTATGTGCTACTTTATCCCCAAATCATATCCTAGATTCGTATTTAGGTTAAATGGGTTGAAACTGTTCCCAATTACCATCATGTAAATGCATTTGTGATAAAATTAAGGTTTCAGGTTTAGGGTTATAATAGTTGACTAATCAAATTGATATGTAAGGAAATATGAACTAATTTAGCCCCAAATCACATCTTAGACTCATAGGTAGTCTTAATGGGTTCAAATGATCCCTAATTACCTCCATGTAAATGAAATTGTTATAAAATTAGGGTTTAGGGATTAGAGTCAACATGTTAGGATACAAGATCTAATTTAGTCCCTTGAATCACAACCTAGACTTGTATTTAGGTTCAACAAGTTCATATCGGCCTCAATTAATTATGTTCATATTTGTATTTGTTGTAAAATTACGCTCAAGTGAGCCATAAATTAGGTTCATTCAGATCAATTTAGCCTAAATCATGTCTCTGATTGCACTAACAGACTAATTGGATCAATTCATGACATAATTAGAGTTAATTTAACCCCAAATCACATCTTACTCTTGTAGTTAGGCTGAAGGGGCTTTACCTAGCCTCAAATTCCTCTTTGATTTATTGAATCCACAATTTAGTTCATCATATGATGACATTATAGTCAATTTCACTCCAAACCATATCATATACAATTTAAAATAATTTAATGTACCTCAAATTTTTTAAAATTGTATCACTAATTGCACCTTTTGTCTAATTAGCTCAATCTATGATAGAATCAAAGTCAATTTATCCTTAAAACAAATTGTATAGTTAGTATTAAGTTGAAGGGCCTCATATTCGCCCTAATTTCATCCAAAATTGAACCAATCAATTATTGTATTCATTATTCGATGACATTTAAATTTATTGAACACAAATCTAGATCCTATACATGTCTAATTTGTATATGTGATTGAATGAAATAATTCTTTGATCTATTCTCTAATGAAGTTGGCTCTGATAGAGACCCAAATCATATTTTATAGTCATGCACGTAGGTTGAAGGGGCTCAAATTAGCTCCAATGGCCTTCATATTCAACCATTGGACTATTTGGATTATTTATTTATGACATTGGTGTCAACATGCTCAAATTAAATCCTTTATAGTCAAAATTAGGTTCACAAGGCTGAAATATTCTCAAATTTTATCATTGATTTGACCAATTCGTTCAATCTAAGCTAATTTTTCTTTAAATCACATCCTATACACATAATTACTTTTAAGGAGTTAAAATTAATCATGATTTCCTCCAACATTACAATAATTGACTCATTCATACATTTTTAATGAAATTAGGCCTAGTTGAACCCAAAATCATTTTATATAGTCTAGATTATGACTGTAAACAAAATTTCACAAAAAATTCATCACTTTATCCAGGATGTCTTTTTTTTGGTAGTGTATATCATGAGACATTCTACTTTGAAATAAAAAAATAAATTATAAATGTGAACTAAATAAGTTTATATCATGATACGTAGATAAGTATAAACATGCATGAGTAGACTAAATTTGTATTTTTAATGATATGTTGACATAATGCATACACATTACAACATGTTCACATATGAATAGAATAAATTTATTTATTGATACTATGTCAACATAAAATGTTTTCATTAAAGCTTGTACATGATATGCTTTTTTTGAATTCAAAAACCAAGCATTGAGGCTCAAAAGTGGATTGGATTCTCGAGCCAAAGTCTTGGACATGTCAACACACAACCTAATCATATATTTCTTATAGAAAATCACAAAATTAAACTTCCTTCACCAAATACACTATTAATTTCAATAAAAAAATCATAAAATTATTATCATGATGATGACCAAGCTCTCTTTTTCCCAAATATATTATTTTATAATTTTTTGACTTTATTAATGTTTCAATCTATGTTGATTTCTATCTATAGCTTTTCAAGGCCACTACATGCTTTAAATATACATGCCTATATATGTTTGTGTATCTTTTATTTTAATGGGTGGAAACAAATGTGTTTGTGTGTGTGTGATTACAAACTAGGCCTAATTATACATGCATTAAAAAAAATCATTTATTTTAGGGTTAGTGAGGGCTGCACAACTGACTATCCATTTTTTTGTCAATTTTCATGACCTATTTACATTTAAAATTTTAAAAATTCATTGAAAATTTAAGAAAATATACATTACAAAATAGATGATCTTATCTAAATTTTAACCAAATGTTTTAAACAATATTAAACGATGCTACAAAAATGAGATGCTGTATAATGTCTATTTACTCTACTTTCCTAAAAACTTTAAGTTCCTAGTCAAATTTTATATGTTTGACCTAGTTATACTCAACAATGTTTTTTTTTAAATAATATTTTGGAAACTATACTTAAAATGCTAATGTTCATGTTCTTACACCATCCTAAATTTTTGAATCTAGCCATCTCAAATTATCATTAGAAGTTCATATTTATTAATGTTCAGGAATAACATATCCATGGGTAGGCCTCTTTTTGTCCCCCAGCTTTTTGCACTTGACCATATTACTGTACTCTATGATAAAAACCATGTTTTTGAGAAATCATACTTGTTAATATGTGGCTACAAGATTAGTTGTAGAGTGTGATTGGTTGATCTAACCACTCCAACATACAAGAATAGACAAATATAATAATTTATTGATAGAATCCAATGTGTGAGATCAATGTTTTCTCTAAGATATGCTA
>JARHVA010003456.1:367500-445000 GCA_037957365.1 Torreya grandis | reverse complement strand
TAACATCCTATATAATTAAATGAGCCATAATTTAGGTTCCCAAGGTTTCAATTTAGCCTAAATCACATGTTTAAATATACCAATTGACTAATTAGATTAATTCATGAGTAATTTAGGACCAAAGCATATCTCTAATTGTACCAATAGACTAATTGGATCAATTCATGACTAATTTAGCCCAAAATCACATCTTTCTCTTGTGTAGTTAGGTTTAAATGGCTCAAATTCACCCCTATTTCCTTCTTGAATTAAATGGTAGAATTTATGCTTTGTTTTGTTATGATGTTTGTTTGGTGGAAAGTTTTAAAATTTATTTAAAATTTTAATCCATGAATACATTAGTATTTTTATTGGTAGGGACTGATAACGTAATGCAGTTTATTGTGAATATGAAGGATTGAAAATTGACATAAAAAAATAATCAAATTTGTATATAGAAAGGATGTGAAAACCAAACCATTAATTTTAATATTTATGAATTGATTAAAATAACAAAATCTTATAACAAAAAAATACATAACTATATTTATAAACATGAACTCAATATTCTTTTTTGTAAATGCAATAATAAATAAGTTGCTTAGGTAAATGTTAATATTCACATGTATTTTTATTTTTTATTTATCCATTAGAAAATCATGCAACACGTACTCATGAGGATATGACCATAAAAATTGTATATCAAACCCAATTTCATCATAATTATTTCTCATTCAAACTTAAATTATAATAATCAACTTTTCATCAATAACTTTGATGTTCCCTAATTTTATCTAAATATTGAGATTATTTCATTATTGGCATGGGCCCTTAGTTATAAAATAATCATTAATATTGGGAAGAGCCAATTATTTCAAGGATTTTCAACTCTTTCGGGAAGATTATTTATATCTCTTATGAAAATCATAGTAAGAAAAAATTTGCTTATGCAAAAAATTGTAATCTAAAAGATGTGTGAAAGAATCTTCCTAAAAGAGTATGGTAAAAATATATAAAGGGAGATATGTTTGTACACCCTCTCAATTATAATAACCTCCATTTTTTATGCTTGATTTCCCACAACTATAATAGGTTAACATGAAATTTTGTCCTCAATATTACTACCAAAAAGAAGAATTTCAGACTATTAGTTTTTGAAAGTCAATATTTCCTCTATTTCTAAAAGTATATACAAAAGAAAAAAACTTATAGTTTAAATAAATTGAGAGGTTAATGAGGTCTTGTTCTAGAACCACAAATAATAATTCTCACATAGTGCCAATGGGGATATATTGCAACACATGATCAACATGTATATGAATATCTTTTATTTCATTTTATATTTGTAATTGATAAAATAGTAACAATTCATTCAATGAAAAAAATAAACAAAATTTTTTGTGAAGAAGGTGTTAGAAAACTATATTTATGTCTTCTTTACTAAGTTCCCAAAAAATTAAGAGCATGGTTTGTCAAAGAAATTATGGATACATATGGTAAAATACTAGGTGAGGGCGATTTTTTTAATAAAAACATAATTTGAATAATAGATAATTCTAATGTGCAAAATTATTTGAACTTATAAGAGATTTATATGAACCCATGAAACTTTTCTACTTATTAAGATCAAATTATTTATTCAATATCCAATTGACATTGGTAGTTACTGATATCCAATTTGATTGATTTTTCCAATCAAACTCCCTTTATCAATTGCATTGGTTATTATCACATCTTTGACATAATGTTCAATATTATTGATGATATGTCCAAGCCTTTTTAAGATATTATCATGTTATAGTAATGTTTGTGGTGTTTCATGTTGTTTTAATCATTATAATTATCAGTCAAATGGTGTGTGGGAATAAGATACATTAAAAGGCTACTTATTTGTTGATATAGGATTAGTAACCAATGTAGTGCACCTATCGATTTGGATCAGGAAAGAAATCAATTCATGAAACATTCACTTTGGTATAATTAATGTACCTATTAAAATTATATTATTGTAATAGTAAAATATTTTTAAATCTTGACAGATATTTTTTAGCATAGCTAATTAGTTATCTATTACATTATTTTATTATCATCCATTAAGTAGCATAATCATAACGTCTTGTAGACAATTTTTTATCAAGTGGAGGTTTATGGTTGTAATAACCAAAAAACTTGTATATCAAACCCCATTTCATCATAACTACTTCTCTTTCAAACTTAAAGTTTAATAATCAACTCTTCATCAATAGATTTGATGTTCCCTAATTTTATCCAAATACTAGCATTATTACATTATTGGCACATGCCCTTAGATATACAATAATCATTAACTGTGGGAAGAAGAAATTATTTCAAGCATTTGGAACTCTTTCATGAAAATTATTTGTATCTCTTATAAAAATCTTAGTATGAATAAAATTGCATATGCCAAAAATTACAATCTGATAGATGTGTGAAAGAATCTTCCTAGAAGAGTATGGTAAAAATATCTAGAGGGAGATATGTTTGTACACCCTCTTGACTATAATAACCTCCTTTTTGAAGATTGATATCCCACAACTATAATAGTTTAACATGAAATTTGAGCCTCAATACAACTACCAAAAAGAAGAATTTCAGAATATTAGTGTTGGAAAGTCAAAATTTCCTTTCTTTCTAAAAATAGATATAAACGAAAAAAATTATAGTTTAAATAAATTGAGAGGTAAAAGAGGTATTATTTTGGAACCACTAAAAATAATACCCGCATAGATGTTAATGGGGATGTCTTTCAACACAAGATCAATATGTGTATGAATATCATTTATTTCATTTTATATTTGTTATCAATGAAATAGTAACAAGTCATTCAATGTAGAAAATAAACAAACATTTTAGTGAAGATTGTGTTAGAAAACTATATTGATGTCTTCTTTACTAAGTTCCAAAACAAATTAAAAGCATCTTTGGTCAAGGAAATTAGGGATGCATATTGTAAACTACTAGACGAGGGTGATTTTTTAAATAAAAACATAATTTGAATAATATATAATTCTAATGTGCAAAATTATCTGAACTTATATGAGATTTTTATGAACCTGTAAAAAATTTCTACTTGTTAGGATCAAATTACTCATTCAATATCCAATTGACATTGTTAGTAACTAATATCCATTTTGATTTATTTTCCAATAAAACTATCTTTGTCAATTACATTGCTTATTATCATAGCTCTTATGTAATGTTCAATATTATTTATGATATTTCTAACACTCTTTAAGATATTATCATGTTAGAGTAATGTTCGTGGTGTTCATGTTTTCAAAATAATTATAATGAAGGTTCAAGAGGGGTGTGGGTATATGATAGTTTAAAAGGCTACTTGTTTATTTATATGGGATTAGTAACCAATGTAGTATACCTATGAATTTGGATCAAGAAAGAAACTAATTTATGAAACATGCACTTTGGTAGAATTAGTGTACCTATTTAAATTATGTAATCATAAGAGTAAAATCTTTTTGATTCTTAATACATATTTGTTACCATAGCTAATTAGTTATCTATTACATTATTTTATTAGCATCCATTAAGTAGCATAATCATAATGTCTTGTATAAAGTTTTGTATCAAGTGGAGGTTTACGGTTGTAATAAACAAAAAACATGTATATCAAATGCCATTTCAACAGAACTGTTTCTCATTAAAACTTAAAGTCTAATAATCAACTCTTCATCAATAGATTTAATGTTCACTAATTTTATCCAAATACTGGTATTATTGCATTATTGGCATGTGCCCTTAGATATCCAATAGTCATTAATTTTGGGAAGAAGAAATTCTTTCAAGGATTTGTATCTCTTCAGGAAGATGATTTGGATCTCTTATAAACATATTAGTAAGAAAAAAATTGGTTATGCCAAAAATTATAATTTGATAGATGTTTGAAAGAATCTTCTTAGAAGAGTATGATCAAAATATATAAAGGGATATATGTTTGTATACCATCTCAATTATAATATTATCCATTTTTAAAGCTTGATGTCCCACAACTATAATAGTTTAACATGAAATTTGAGCCTCAATATAACTACTAAAAAGAAGAATTTTAGATTATTAGTGTTGGAAATTCAATATTTCCTCTCTTTCTAAAAATAGATATTAAAGGAAAAAAAATTATAGCTTAAAGAAATTGAGAGGTAAAAGAGTTCTTGTTCTACAACCACAAAAAAGAATTCCCGCATAGATGATAATGGGAATATATTTCAACATATGATCAACATGTATATGAATATCTTTTATTTCATTTTATATTTGCAATCAATAAAATAGTAACAATTTAATCAATGCAAAAATAAACAAAAAATTGATTGAAGAACTTGTTAGAACACTATATTGATGTCTTCATTATTGAGTTCCCAAACAAATTAAAAGCATGTTTGGTCAAGGAAATTAGGTATGCCTATGGTAAACTACTAGATGAGGGTGATTTTTTTAATAAAAACATAATTTGAATAATAAATAATTCTAATGTGTAAATTTATCTGTACTTACAAGAGATTTCTATGAACCTATGAAAATTGTTTACTTTCTAGGATCAAAGTATTCATTTAATATCCAATTGACATTGGTAGTTACTAATATCCAATTTGATTGATATTTCCTATAAAACTCCCTTTTTTTATTGCATTGGTTATTATCATAGCTGTTATGTAATGTTGAATATTATTGATGATATTTTCAACCTTTTTTAAGATATTATCATGTTATGGGATTAGTAACCAATGTAGTTTACCTATCAATTTGGATTAGGAAAGAAACTAATTCATGAAACATGCAATTTGGTAGAATTAGTGTACCTATTGAAATTATGTTATCACAATAGTAGAATATTTTTGAGTCTTGAGACATATTCTATAGAATAGCTAATTAGTTATCTATTACATTATTTTCTTAGCATCCATTAAATAGCATAATCATAATGTCTTCTAGAATGTTTTGTATCAAGTGGAGTTTTACAGTTTTAATAACCAAAAAACATTTATATCAAACCCCATTTCATCATAACTATTTCTCATTCAAATTTAAATTATAATAATCAACTCTTCATCAATAGACTTGATGTTCACTAATTTTATCTAGATACTGACATTATTGCATTATTGGCATGGGCCCTTAGATATACAATAACCATTAATTTTAGGAAGAAGAAATTCTTTCAAGGATTTGAAAATATTTTAGGAAGATGATTGGTATCTCTTATAAAAATATTAGTAATAATCAAATTTCTTATGATAAAAATTTTAATCTAATAGATGTGTGAAATAATCTTCCTAGAAGAGTATGGTCAAAATATCTAGAGGGAGATATGTTTCTACACGCTCTTGATTATAATAACATCCATTTTTAAAGCTTGATATCCCAAAACTATAATAGTCTAACATGAAATTTCAGCCTCAATATAACTACCAAAAATAAGAATTTTAGATTATTAGTGTTGGAAAGTCAATATTTCGTCTCTTTCTAAAAATAGATATAAAAGAAAAAAATTATAGTTTAACGAAATTGAGAGGTAAAAGAGGTATTTTTTTGGAACCACAAATAAGAATTCCCACATAGAATCTAATGGAGATATCTTTCAACATAGGTTCAACATGTATATGAATATCTTTTGTTTCATTTTATATTTGTAATCGATGAAATACTAACAAGTCATTCAATGCAAAAATTAAACAAACATTATAGTGAAGAAGGCATTAGAACACTATATTGATGTCTTATTTATTGAGTTCCCAAATAAATTTAAAATATGGTCGGTCAAGGAAATTAGGGATGCATATGGTAAAATACTAGATGAGGGTGATTTTTAATAAAAACATAATTTGAATAATACATAATTGTAATGTCTGAAATAATCTGAACTCATATGATATTTCTATAGACCTATGAAGTTTTCTATTGATTACGATCAAATTATTCATTCAATATCTATTTCACATTGGTAGTTACTAATATCCAATTTGATTCCTTTTTCCATTAAAACTCCCTTTAGCTATTGCATTGGTTATTATCACACCTATTACGTAAAGTTTAGTATTATTGATGATATTTCCAAACCTTGTTAAGATATTATCATGTTAGAGAAATTTTGGTGGTGTTCCATGTTGTTTTAATCATTATAATGATGGTTTAAGTGGAGTGTGGGAATAAGATAACTTAAAAGGTTACTTGTTTATTGATATGGGATTAATAACATATGTAGTGTATCTATTGATTTTGAATAGGAAAGAAACCAATTCATTAAACATGAACTTTGGTAGAATTAGTGTACATATTGAAATTATATTACTATAATAATAAAATACTTTTGAACCTTGACACATATTTTTTAGCATAGATAATTAGTTGTCTATTAAATTATTTTATTAGCATCCGTTAAGTACCGTAATCATAACATATTGTAGACAGTTTTGTATTAGGTGGAGGTTTAAAGTTGTAAAAACCATTTTATGTATTCTATTTTTACTCTCTATCATGTTGAATAAATTACTCAAGAATTTCATTGCTACAATCTAGTATTAGAGTAATGTCTTCATTTGATTACTACAGAGCATGGAAAATGCACCTAGAGAGAAGATGATTAAGCAATGTTTGTAGAAGTGAACAAGGCTTGGTATAAGAAGGCATAACATGGAATAAGCCAATCTTGATTTATGCTTGAAGGGGAAAGTGAGAAGATAGACTTTCGAAGCCATGAAACACTGAATGTGTATAACAGTAGTAGATCAATGACACATTAGAAGCATTTAAGTAGAAGATCATTCAAAGTAATAAGAATTTCATTTTCATGAATTGATGTGGGAAGCGTGATAGTAGAAAGATTCATTACAAACTTACCTTCAACCTGTGGAAAAGAAACATGTTGAAGAAGCATTAATGATCTTTACAGTGTAGAGTAGCCAAGAAGATGTGAAATTCTAAAGAAGAAGATACAAACTACTAGTATAATGTAAGGATGTTGTACAAAAGAAGTTTTTTTGGAGATTGCTAAGGTCCAATTCTACCTACTATGTCAAAACCATCCTAACCTACAACTGCAACCACCAAGAGAGCAATCCAAACTATACATCTATAATGAAGGTCCATCTTGCCAAGAAACACAAGAAGAAAGTAGCATTTGAATAAGGTACATTCTTTTTATAAATAATTGTCAAGCATAAACACTAATTTGAGTGTAAAGTTTTGGATAAATAAAGTTTGAATAAAAAAATGTCTACACCCAAACTCCTCTTGTCTGACACCCGATTCCTCAAAGCTCTAAATTTTACCACGTGAAAGATGAAGATGAAAGTGATTCTTAAATTTGAAGAATTATGGAGCATTGTCACTGGTGTAATGACTCATCCCATTGATTTGATGGTAAACCATGTATGACAAGTCAAATTCAAAAGCCTTGATGTTGATTACACTTAGTGTCATCAAGGAGGTTCAACCTCATATTCAAGATGCGTAAACATCAAAAGAGGTTTGGGACATTCTATCCACCATTTATGAGGTGAAGAACTAGACAAAGATACTCCATCTCCAATGTAAGCTTCATACTCTCATTATAAAAAATGGTAAGAAAGTTGAGGAATTATTAAACTGAGTAGTAGGATTATGAAAAGAACTAATTGCACTTGGTTAAATGATTGAGGACAATCTATTGATTTTTGTCACATTATGAGCTCTCCCATCTCAATCTCACACATTTTTCATGACATTGAACATCACAAAGAAAACAATGTCTTTCAAATAACTCTTGAATTTTCTTCAATATGGAGAAGCCATCCAGTGCATGCAAGAAGAGTTCAAGGACAAACCCCTAATTTCCAAGAAACATGGTCCAAATTTTATGAAAGGACCACCAAAGTAGTCACAATAACAACAAAAATCTAAGAAGGCAAAAAGATGGTGTCATATTTTCTGCACTAGTATGTATGATATTGATAGTTGCTAGTATAATGCCTTGGCATAAGTCTCATCCAGTCAAAAGGGCACATCCATTAGAGATTATTCACATAATTAAAAAATATGCCCTTGATGATGGAAGTAGCATAGACATGTAGCATCGCAACATCAAGATTATGATGAATCTGATGAGGAGGTACCCATAAAAGCATAACATAGTGGCACATATAAAGATTTAGTACTTGTCTCCCAAACCTTTTCACACAGGAGCAAAGTTTGGTTTCTCAACTCTAGCATTAGTAAGCACATGATAGGATATAAATAACTATTTGATTATTGACAACTCAACCCACTAGAGATCAAGTTTGAATTATACATGATAAAATGTATGTTTTAGACGGAATTGGTGCTATGACCATTCCTCTTAGGATGTGAAATTATACTCTCATAAAGGTATTATATTTCCTTGACTTGATATAAAATATCGTCTATAATTTAGGTCTTGAATCATAATTTTAAGGTAGAGTTCATGATCAAGAATGTAACAAAATTCTCTCCTATCATGGAAAGGTCAAGTCATTGCTAGATCTTTTTTGAAGGATCGATTATTTTCCTTAGATGCAATTTCCTTTGATGTTATTTCTCTCTCTGCCTCTACAATACAATCTACTACGCTATGGCATTATTGATATGGGCACCTTTTCATTGATTCTTCACACCAAGTTAGCTCTAATTCCATGGTCTGTGGATACCTCAGTTATCCCATTTATTTTATGTATGACCTAGATGCATTGCTGGAAAACAATGTAGGGTTTCAGTCAAGCTGAGTTCCTCACAAGACAAGTATCATCTTGATGTGGTACATACTAATATGTGTGGACCCATACCTAATTCCTTAAAAGGATTCAAGTATTTATAATTATTCATTATTGATTTATCTTGAAATACATGTGTGTTGTTTCTCAATAATAAGAGTTAAACATTTACACATTTTAAGGTCTTTTGCTAGTTTATTCTCACCCAATAAGAGAGCCCTCTTCAAATCCTTCACTTAAACTAAGGGGGAAATTCACATCAAAGGAATTATTAGAATTTTTTAAGTAACACAACATTAAATATCACCTAACTACTCCCTATACACCTTAATATAATGTAATAGTAGAGCAACAATTTTTTCTAGTCATGAAGATGGCTCATTGCATGCTTTCCACTATAAAGTTAGATGCACCATTCTAGGCAAAACTAGTTTAGATAACTATATCTTCTCAGTCAGGTACCTACAAAGATCTTGTAAGACAAGATTGCATAAGGGGTATGGAGTGGTCATAAACCTTCGATCTCTCATCTTAGAGTATTTGGTTGTATATCTTATATGCATGTTCATATACAAAGAGGAAGAAGGTTAAACCAAAGACTCTCTAGTACCTTCTATTGGGGTATAACATTACCTTAAAAACATATCATCTTATCGATCTTGATACAAAGAAGATATATAAAATTGGATATGTTGTTTGTCATGAGTCATAGATTGACTCTTTAACATAAAAGGAGTCAGAACATACAACATATCATAGACTATTCCCACAATTAGATGATGCAAATGAAGAATCTTGTCACAAATAAGGTGAGCTATGAGGATAATTGTTCATTGATTTTGGAAATATAAAAGATAATTATTCATCAAATCATTAATAACATTGACATCTAACATAGGTATAAGTCATAATCAGGGACTCATACCTGAACTATAATCCAAGTAATTCATTAGGAGTTCAGACCAAAAGATAAGTGAGAAATGAAGTTAATTTATCAGTAATGAGTTTAGTAGTTGATATCACCAAACCAAAGACAATTGTAGAGGCTTTATGTCAACCTCAGTGGAAGAAGACCATGGATGCTAAATATGATGCCCTCATTAAAAATGGGATGTGGGAACTTATCAATCTACCTATAGTTAATAAATCCATTGGCTGCAAGTGGGTTTTCAAGATAATATACAAGGTAGATGGATCTATTAGGAAATATAAATCATGACTTATTGCAAAGGGATATGCTCAATAAGAAAGAATTTATTATGAGGATACCTTTGAACCAATTTCTAATATCAAGACCATCAAAGTTATTTATGCACTCGCATCACAAAAGGGATGGAAGCTTCTATAGATGGATGTTAAAATTCAATTCTTGAATGGTGATCTCAAAGAAGAAGTGTACATGACCCAGCTAGAAGTCTTCATGAGTGAACATCTGCATTTAGGGTATGTCATCTAATTAAGTTACTTCATAGACATATGCAAGTACTAAGGGTATGGTACATTAAGATTGATGATCATCTATTGCAGCATAGATTCAATCATAGCCCCTCAAATACAAATTTGTATATTAAGAAAGTAGCCAAGAAATACAAGAAAAAGGTAGCATTTGAATAATGAACATAATTTTTATAAATAATTATGAAGCATAAATATTGATTTGAGTGTAAATTTTTTTAAAATAAAATTTAATTTAAAAATATGTCTACACCCAAACTCCTCTTGTCTAATGCCCAACTCCTCAAAGGGCTAAATTTTGCCATGTGGAAGATGAATATGTAAACAATTCTTCATATTAAATAATTATGGTGCATTTTCACTACTATAGTGACTCATCTTGCTAGAGTTGATGAAGAAACCAATTATGAAAATTCAAATGCAAAAGCATTGATGTTGATCACACTCAGTGTCATCAATGAGGTTAAACCTCATATTTAGGATGCATAAAAATTGAAAGAGTCTTGGGACATTCTATCCACCATTTATGAGGTGAAGAATCAGATGAATATACTTCATCTCCAGTCCAATATTCATACCCTTATTATGAAAAATGGTGAGAAATTTTAGGAATTTTTATACCTATTAACATAACTATGAGTAGAATTAATTATGCTTGGAGAAATGATCAATGATAATTTTTTGGTTTTGATCACATTGTAAGCTTTCCCATATTAATTTTACACATTTGTCATGACATTGAACACCACAAAGCAAACAATGTCTTTCAAATAAATTGTGAATTTTATTCTATAAGGAGAAGCCATCGAGTCTGTGAAAGAAGAGTTCTAGAACAAAGCCCTAATTTCCATGAAACATGGTCCAAATTTCAAAAAAAGACCATGAAAGTAGTCACAATAATAATGGAAATATAAGAAGGTAAAAATATGGCTCAATATTTTTTCACTAATGTGCATGATATTGATAGTTGTGGTATAATCTATTAACATAAGTCTCATCTAGTCAAAAGGTCACATCGAGTAGAGATGATTCACATAAATCAAATAGACATCCTTGATGATGGAAGTAACATAGACATGTAACATTACAACATCAAAAGGATGATGAATCTAAAAAGGAAGTACTCATTAAATCAAAATGTAGTTACACATATAAAAACATAGTACTTATCTCCCAAACCTTGTCACAAATGAGCAAAGTTTGGTTGATCAACTCTGGCACTAGCAAGAATATGATAGGATACAAAGAACTATTTGATTCATTGACAACTCAACCCACTAGATATCAAGTTTAAATTATAGATGATAAAGAGTATGTTGTTTAATGAATTGACACTATCCCCATTCCTCTAAGGATGCAAAAGTTTATTCTCACAAAGGTACTTATGTCCCTAGCTTGACAAAAAATCTCTTATCTGTAAGTCCGATATTGAATCATAAGTTTAAGGTAGAGTTCATGATCAAGAAAGGGAAAAAATCCTATCTTTTATCATGGAAAGGTCAAGTCATTGCTAGATATTTTTTGAAGGATCAATTGTTTTCCTTAGATGCAATTTCATTTTATGTTGTTTCTCTTTTTACCTATATAATAGAATCTACCACACCATGGCATTATCGATTTGGAACCCTTATAATTCTTATTTATACTAGTTTAGCTCTAAGGATATGGTTCATAGACTTCCTTGATTGTCCCATTCATTTCTTGTATACCCTATATGCCTTGCTATAAAATAACATAGGTTTTCAATCAAGTCAAGTTCCTGACAAGCCAAGGATCATCTTGATGTGGTACATACTAATTTATGTGGATGCCTACCTTCTTATTTCTAAGGATTCAAGTAATTTTAGTTTTTTTTATGATATCTCTTGAAAGACATGGGTGTTATTTCTCAAGAAGAAGACTAAAGTCTTTACACATTTAAAGGTCTTCTGCCAGTTTATTCTCACCTAGTAAGGGAGGCCTCTTCAACTCCTTCACTTAGATAAAGGGAGGAATTCACATCAAAGGAATTATTAGCATTCTTTAAGTAACACAACATCAATTATCACCTAACTTATCCCTATACACCCCAATAGAATGGAGTGGTAGAATGACAAATCATTCAATCATGGAGATGGCTCGTAGCATGTTTTCCACTACAATGTTGGATGCACCATTCTAGGAAAAAGTAGTTTAGACAAATGTATATCTTCTCAATAGGGCACATACAAAGATCTTTCAAGATAAAATTACATAAGAATAATAAAGTGGTCATAAACCTTTGATCTCTCATCTTACAGTATTTTATTGTACATCTTATATGCATGTTCTTACTAGAAAGAGGAAGAAGATCAAACCAAAGACTCTCCGGTGCCTTTTATTAGGTTATAGTACTACCTCAAAAAAATATCAGCTCATCAATCTTGAGATAAAGAACATATATAAAAGTTGATATGTGGTTTGTAATGAGTCATAGATCAAATCATTGCCATAGAAGTAGTCATAACATACCACCTCTCATAGACTATTCCCATAGTTAGATGATGAGATTGAAGAATCTTGTCACAAAGAAGGTGAGATAAAGGAAGAATTTTCCATTGATTTTATAAATATGGAAGATAATTATTCAATAAATCATCAAAAATATTGACATCCAAAATGGGTATAAGTCACCATCAAGGACTCCCACCTATACCATAATCTAGATAATTCATTAGAATTTTTGACTACAAGATAAGTTAGAAATGAAGGTAATTTTGCCTTGATGAGTTCAATAGTTGATAGAACTGAACCAAAGATAATTTGAGAGGATTTATGTTAACCTCAGTAGAAGAAGGCCATGGATGATAAATATGACACCCTCATCAAAAATGGGACATGGGAACTTGTCGATCTAATTATATAAAATAAATCCATTGGATGCAAGTGTATTTTCAAAAAAAATATAACGCAAATGGATCCATCGATAAACATAAAGCTTGAGTTGTTGTAAAGGGATATGCTCAGCAAGAAGGAATTGGTTATGAGGATACCTTTGCAGCCACTGTTAATATCAAGACCATCAGAGTTGTTTTCTCACTCAAATCACAAAAGGTATATAAGCTTCAATAGATGAATGTTAAAAGTGCATTGTTGAATGGTGATCTCAAAGAAGAAGTGTTCATGACCCAAACAAAAGGCTTCATTAATGAAAAACAACCACATTTAAGGTATGTTATCTAATTAGGTCACTTTATGGAATTAAGAAAACATCAAGAGAATGGTACATTAAGATTGATGATCATCTATTGCAGCATAGATTCATTCATAACCTCTCAGATATCAATTTGTATACCAAGAAGGTAGGCAGATAGATTGTCATTATTATTCTATATATAGATGATCTCATGATCATAGGAAGTTTAGATGATCTTGTTGAAGAAGTAAATAATGACTTGAATAAATCCTTTAACATGATAGATTTGGGGCTCCTTCATTATTATCTTGGCTTTGATATTTGGCAAAATAAGAATCAGATTTTTATCTTGTAGATGAAATATGCCAAGACAATCCTTGGGAAATATGAGATAAATTATTGTAATCTAATGTCAAATCTGATTGAGAAAGGTTTGTAACTATCCTAATTTTAGGATACACCTCAAGTATATGAAACTCACTACATGTATGTTGTCAGAATTCTCATTTACTTGACTTATATGAAGCCAAAAATATGCTTTCTTATTATTTATGTTTCTATATTTATGTAAGATCCAAAATAGTGTCATTAGTTTTCAGTGAAGCATGTTTTGATATATGTCTAAGGTACAATTGATTATTGTATGGAATATAAGAGCTCAAATTTATTCTTGTGGGGTTATAAATACTCAAATGTGTTATATCTATTGATGACAAGAAATAAACTTCTAGATAAATATTTCATCTCAAATCTAGACCAATTTTATGGATTACTAGGAAGCAATCTATAGTCACTCTCTCATCCATAAAAGTAGAATATCATGTTGCATGAGAAGATGTGTGCGAAGTAATTTGGTTACATCACATTTTACTTGACGTAGACATTCCTTAAGATCACCCCTTGATCCTTTTCTATGAAAATTAGGGTTTGTTAAATCTTGTCAAGAAGGCATTATTTTATAAGAGAACCAAACACATTAAGACCCTATGCCAATATATTCAAGAACAATTTTGGAACCACCATATTCATCTCCAATACTTCCCAACATATTCACAAATAGTAGTTATACTCACCAAGTCATTTGGCAAGGTGAAATTTGATCTATTTTAAGGGTGCATCTATAAAAACAATGTTATAAAGGGGAGAATGTCAGTGTAACTAATTAGGTATCCATTACGTTGATTTATTATCATCTATTAGTAGTGTAATCATAATGTCTAGTACATAGCTTTCTTTTAGGTGGAGGTTTATAGTTGTAATACCTGCTTTCTTTATTGTATTTATATTCTTTTCTATGTTGAGTAAATTATTCAAACATTTCATTTCTACAATATTATGGTGACAATGTTTCATTACTCTATGGTCTATGGTTTTCTTTCCTACTTCACCTTTATGTATTTATAGGTGGAATCATATCTTAGTGGTGTCATTAAAATTCAATATCCTTGAAATGTTTAAACACCATTATGTATAAAATGATGGAGTTTTTTAGAGTTTAGGCTATGTAATAAATAAAAATGTTGCGGATCATTAATATACTTTCCTTGGTTACACTATGATGCTCTATTGTTATTTGACTCAGGTGAAGTATCCTTTTATTATATGGTTTATTTTATGTTATGTGATTTTCAAAAAACATTCTCTTACCTTACACTAATCCTTCATCCAAGTATCATAAACTCTCAAGGCATATCAGGTTATCAAGATAACATATCAATGTGTTAGTTTGAAAATTTCACTTCACAGCTTAAAGTACAATCATGTAATGAAGCTTGTGATGTATTATGGATTTTTTTTCAAAATTTAAGATGATGTTTCATAAATTAGGAAAGTAACTAGAGAATATAATTCATTAATTTATTTAAACAAAATGTTAATGAAATTATGATCTACTTGTTCATGTAACTACTTGATTTATAGTAAGGTCAAAAATGCACGTTGATAGAATATTATGTCTATTATAATACCAAGACTAATCATATAGATCTTGTGAATCATGATTTATTATGTTTATAATATGATCATTATGTTTATAATTTGATTATATATATAGCAATATGATCAGATTATAAACATAATAAATCATGATTCACAAGATGTATATGATTATTCTTTGTATTCTAATAGACATAATATTCTATCAACATGCATTTTTGACCTTACTATAAATCAAGTAGTTACATGAACAAGTAGATCATAATTCCATTAACAATATATACTAAATAGATGCTTGGGGTTATAGCTAGATGGTAATGTTGTGTTGGTAGTGAGGGAAAGGATGTTTAAGGACTATTATTGTATTTTTAACCGTATTATCTAATGTTAAGGGATCCCATAGAATCATTGATCTAGGGAAAATAAGGACAAGTAATGTTTATAATACACTACATGTAGCTATTCTACTACGTATTTCTTGCTCATATCAAGTGTTTACATTCACTTTTCATGCTAATAATGGTACTTGAAAATGAGTAATCTTACTAGTTTTGGTAATGACCACTGATGCACTATTGTGACTATTTAGGACAACATTGAGTTCCTATCATAATGGCCAAGTTAAATATTCTTTTCAAACTTGCACTAAATTTTTTATGTTTTGTTCTTTCTTCAAATAAAGCAACCCTTAAGTTCTATAATTTATAAAATCACAAAGTACTTATAGACTAAAGAGTCTTAATATTTTTCATGAAGTTGGGCACACTTAGTGTTATTATAATACCAAAGGGAATCAATGATTTAAAATGTAAGATTCATATCTCGTAGGCCTATGTCATGTTTATTGGATTTAACATACCCTAGTTAGTAGATATTACTAGATTAGACAATAGATAATTTTGAATATCCTATTTCACGTAGATAATTTTTATTTTGCATATTCTTATTCAGGTAGTGTGCATATGTTATAAATTCAATATGTTATTATTTGTTTATGTATTTTGCATTTTGATTTAATGTCTTAATTCAAATAGAGGTGTATTTTTGAAGTGGCCCCTAGAAATGAAAATTAATGTGCAAATGGTGAATGAAAATATACATGGAATAAATTCTTTATAGGTTGAGATATGAGGATGTTATGTCATTCGTAGATCATGATGGTGATATATCCCACGGAAAATACCTGAAAATGGTTTTCTCACCATGGAAAACAAGTTTTTATCTAACCTACTTCAAAGTGCAAGGACAACCATTCAGAAGTTGGAAAGCATTATAGACAAGAAGAATAGGGTCTTCAATAATTTTATTGTGGAGTGTAGGAAGTTACATTGTACAAATCTCACACTCAAGGGTGAGAAGTTAGAACTTGAAAAAAGTGTGTCAATCTTGATACTATCAATGCATACATGAAAGCATTCTTTTAATACATGGGAGAGATAGTCAAGGCCCTAAAAACATATTATGATGGAATGATTTCAATCTATGAATATGAGTTACAACATTAGAATCAAGAGTGGGAAACTATGTGTGAGCAAGTGCAATTGATATCGTTAGGTACTGATGGCATTTTAGTGATTAAAAATGAGGATTAGTTATGAATATTTACTTTTTTGACTAGTGTGTTATGTATACTTATTTAATTATATAGATATCTTGTTCAAACTTTTGAAAAGTGAAAAAAATTAACTATGGATTTTAGTAATGTTTAACAATGAACATTCTTGTATTTAAATGTGTCTCTTCCAACTTGAAAAAAGTGTTTTGCCACATTTTGTATAAGTTTAGCTATCTGATGTTGGTAAAAAGTGTAATGTTATTTGTTTATATTTACACTTTGTATCAATTTACCATTAGTTAACAAGATAAATGAATTTTTTTTAAAATTTTAATGACAAGGGCTAGCAATTACTCCAATATTCTACTCTCCAATATATAAATATAGAAAAATGAAAATTTTGCTGTCATTAAGAGAGGACTAAATAGTGTGTAATTTATGATTTTTCCTTAACCAATGAACCTGTAGTAATAATTAATATGCATTGCATCCTTCCTAGGGTCTAAAAAATAAAAATGAACTTGTGTGATATCATGAAGATATAAACTATAGATGTGTTTATTTGAACTTGCAATGGCATTGTTAAGGATCTCACTCCTTGCCATTGATACAATTAATAATGCATTTCACCTATCTTAATAAAGCGTGAATTTTTTACTATTTATTTTATATAGAATTTCAATATCCATCATTTAAATATTTTTAGTTTTAATGATGCAAATCTACATAGTTTTTGCTTAGTAAATTATTACGGCAAAGATATCCACTTTGATAAAAAAAATATATAATTCATTCAATTGATAATGGGAAGGTTTCTTTTGAGTTTTCATGAATTACTATAATTTCATACATTTGTGGAGAGACTCTATAGGGTATCATAAGATCCACTTGAATTATTGAGGCACATCAAAACTAATATATCATAAACAATGATATAACTTTATTACTTAATTTTGGATATTAGTTTGATTTCATTATCAAAAACATAATATGATTTTTTTTATTAAACTCACACCCCACACCAAGCTCAACTTTGCCTAGGTTACTATTAACATGGAAATCATGAAAGTGTCGATAGTGCAATAAATCTCCAAAAATACTAGAAGGCATGAAAAGTAGTCAAAAAAAATATGCAACAAAATATACAATTCATGTTGCATATGATGTAGATTTAATGTAGTCTATTAATTTGTAAAGGTTCCTAAACTTCCTCTAAAACCTAAAAGTTCCGTAATACACAGGTAGTTTCTCAAAAAGGTAGGGTGCTTTGAGAGAATGAATCTTACGATGTAAACAAAAGAGATGGATGTTTGATCTAAATGAAGGAATTGGTATTGATGACCATGGATATATCATAGCTTATAAAACATGAAAAATAAAATAAAATAATGTATTTTTGGCTTAGTAGTGACTTTATGGATTATTGGAGGGATAATAATGAGATAAATAATGACATTATGGCTTATTGGAAGAAAAATAAAATGAAATAGCATTCTAAAAATTGAGTATTCGTTGATGACAATTATGGATGAGATGATGAGATCAATAAATCTTTTTTGTGAGAATTAGCTACAGGATATAATGAATCTAATTGAAAGCATAAATAAGAGATAAAACAATAATAGTAATAAACAATAACAATATATTTGAGATATCAAATATGATAAATTACTCCAATAATTAAATATTAATATAATATAGAATACATAAATAGCCACTGTTTATATAGAGCAAGGTGTGTATGATAAAATCAAGGAACTCACACAACACGTGTAGTTCAATTGATATATGACTAGATGAATAGTGAAGTGCAACTCTACACTAACAAGATAGGTGTCCAACTTGTGTAACCAACACAAGTTGACTACTAGTTAAGCAATCATATCCTATCTTTCTCTTAATAGTGAAGTGGAATTCCACTATAACAAGATAAGTGTCTAAGTTAACTACTAGCTAATCAAACTTATCTTATCTGATGCAAATTATTAAGAAAAATAATTAAATAATTCCAATAAATAATTAGTGCACCAAAATAATAAATAATAAATACAAGTAAATGTAATAAACCAAATAAATACATCAACATCCTTGGTAAACAAATATCTATAAAAAACACATTTTTTATATTTATTTTTTTATATAGATAATGCAAATATAAATTAAATTACAAGATATAAAATAAACATTTAATATAGTATGTTCTAGCTTGCTTTAAAATTATGTGCACACTTCCATTTAATATAGTGTGTTACATTTGGTTAAATTTCATATGGAAACTTCCATAAAATCTAATTTGAAAAGACAAAAGGGGAGAAGCAATGATTCATTGTTAGAAATGCACCAAACCAAACCAACACTTGCATTTATGTAGAGCTATGCACATAATGTGGTCCTGCCAAACATGATGATTATGACGCCCAATTTTTTTCTTGCCAACATGGTTAATAAAAACAGAATATATACTTACTAGTTGTTACAATGGGAACTAAGAAAAGAGAATTTGACATGTGAATTAAAATAAGATTATATCTCAGAAGTAATTTGAGGGTAAAACTAAGGAAGAGGAAGATAACGGTCCAATAAAATAATTAGGTGTGAATACAAAATCAAGAAACGATTTCCCCATAGATGGATTGAGAGGGTATAAAAAAATAACGTTGACCATGTTGCCCTTGTTGGTGCAAACTATTGTACCTCTAATTTAGGAAATTATATAATGAATAACATAGGAAGACTAATTCAAAAAGGCAAGATACATAATTATACATAAAAAAGAGAGGATCAACCCTTCTCGGTTGTTCTACTAACGCTTAGTTGTCCACCTATTTTCACTAAGACCATCAAACATCCATTTGTTAAAAACCATACAGATTAGAACTGAAATCGTGAAAGATTATTGTATGGACCCAAACCCATGTAATATTTACATTAAACATAAATAGATGTGTATTATAAGTTTACTAACGTGATATATCTATCAGAAAGCTTGATACAACTGTAAGAGAATTTACATAAGTTTTTCAGCAATTAGTTTGCAAAGATATCAGAACATAAAATGAAATATATTTTTCACAGTTGTCTAACATTAGCAGATGACGAAATTAGTCATATCTTGATTTATACCTTTTGGAGATATGGAAAACCCATCGCCACTTTTGAAATTGGTTGAAATATGATACGATTAATACCTTCATGCTTATATATATAATTTAGCTTCTTCACATATCTATTCTCATCTAGTTGTAAGGCAGAGCTGTGGTTTGAGCAACTAACTGATAGATTTCAATGGAGAAAATAAGAAAAGGATGTTCCATGAAGCTGAAGATGGAAATTGTGGGAGCAAGAAATATTGAAATTCATCGTGGCTGGAAAGGTCGTTTCTTTGTTAGATATCATCTAAATAAGAATATAGTAGTGAATACAAAGGAGGTGGAGGCATCCTCATAGCCAGAATGGAGAGAGACGTTCTGCTTGGAATGTGGGGGGCATGGAATTAATGAATTGTTATCGGCATGGATAATGGAATGTGGGATGATTGTGTTTGAAGTGAGGCGGAGAAGAAGAGGAGTATTTGGAAGATTAAAGAGCAAAGTGATTGGACGGTTCAAGTTTCATGGGAGGCGGAGTTGTCATCTCCCACGCTTTCAATAAAAAATTATTTTCAGTTGCAATTGCAGGTGGAGGAAAAATTATCGTCATCTTCGCACTCCTACTTTGGAGATTGCACTGTCTATTACACATGCTGCTAATTTTCTCGACATTTTTCCAATAACAAAAGCATGTGAATAGAAGATTTGGAACAATCATTCTGAGGGATGTGATGAAAATATCAAGTGTAGTGATGTAAACAGGCGGGTAAGACGTTTGGAATGGGATGATTGCAGATATGGAGGACACGTATGCATGCTCATTACGACGCCTATTTTTTTAAATATTATAATATAAATGATAGGTTACTGCATTATGAATTGAAAACCTATCCGGTTGATCACACTTCTTTTTAATAGTAATGAAAATTATAATTGCCACAAGCTAAATAAAAATTTCAATGGAGATATTTATTAATGTTAAGATAAATAGAAAACCATACACAATTATTTTATTGCTCAATACAGTCAGTTGAAACCTACATAGGTTTGGCCAATAAAACTCACTTAAGCAGGTTGCAGGCAAAAGGATAAATCATCTAGAGGAATCTCAAACTTTCAGTAGCACAAGTGCTCAAATTATTGAATTTACATTTTCAAACAATTTTTTTTGAAAGATAGTAATTTTATAATAGTGAAAATCATAATAGTGTGTCCCACTTTTTTCCTCTTAGAATCCAACCCAACATTGAATTTCTGACATTTTCTAAATCCACAAACAAGAGGCAATTTAGAGGTCCTAATATTCTACTTATATCACCGGCTAGGCACCTAATTTCTCCGACCTTAGTTAGGGTATGATAAGTGCTCACCATGATATGAATTCAATTTTGAAACCTCAAGAATCCATGACTCCTACGTTTCTCTTATTCCATACACAAGACACCTAGGCAGAAAATTCTTATAAAAAGGGAAATATTAAATTCATTTGAAAGACTAGGGACCCTAAGATTATTTCCAATTAAAGACCTATTACTCTTCTAAACATGTCCAAAAAAATCATAGCTAAGGCTCTAGCTCTCAGGAGTAGATACTTGATTCCCTAAATTATTCATTCTGAGCAAATTGATTACATAAACATTTGACAAGTCAACATACTTTCGAATGTCAATCTAATGAACAACTAGGATATGCTTTAATCATGATAGTAGTAAGAATAACTTCATGGTTAGACTCCTTAAATTTATATATATTCATTTTTAATGGCCTCCCAAGATATTATTGAAATTATACATTGGTTAAAAGAACCGAATTTGAATAGTATAATATCTTCCTATGCATTTCAAAGTATCCAAATGACCATACATCTAAATTTTTAATAGAATGTCATCGAAGCCAACTTGATTATGACAGACCCAGTGTGATAGTTAAGTTCCAATGTTTGCATTCATACCTTTTGTTTTTATCTCAACTTTTATAATTATCTTGGTGTTTTTTAATTTAGTTTTTTCCTCTTCTTTGAAAAAGCTCCATCACCCATGACTAGACAAAGAAAATTTTGATTCCTTTAGATGATGGCGATGCAAATTAAATCATCATTCTTTTTTTATGGTAAGGAACCAAAAAAAAAAATTGATTCCTCTTGTCTTCACCTTGGAAAATGAATAATGATATACAAAATGTCTATGGGGTCAAAATTATTGAAATACCATAAAAATAAATATTTGACAAATACTCATTATCTAATGAGACAATAACATGTATGCATGATAATTTTATGGTGTATGATTTTATAATGTGATGCAAACCTATGTTATATTTTTATGTTAAAGGATTATGTGATGAAATCCAAACTATGAAATATTATTATGTCAATTAATTATATATAATTACTTCAATATTTGCATCTGTGATATAATTATAGGGTTGATTTACTCTTTTGTTGCATCCTATATAAATGACTGAGCCATAGTTTATGTTCACAAGGTTAAATTTGGCCCAAATCACATGTTTAATTATACTAATTGACAAACGAGATTAATTATGACTAATCTTGGCCCAAATCATGTCTCCAATTTCACCAATAGACCAATTATTTCAATTCATGACTAATTTAGCACAAAATCACATCCTACGCTTGTCTAGTTAGGTTCAAGTGGCTTGAATTGGCTTAAATTTCCTTCTTGATTTAAATGGTGGAATTTATGCTTTGTTTTATAATGATATTGAGGTTAATTGACCCATAAATTAATTCTATATAGTCCAAATTATGTTCAATACATTCAATTTCATCCATTTTATGTAAATCATTGTAAAATGGACTAATTTGTCAATATGTGAGGAAACATGCACTAATTTAGCCCCTTCATTCACATCCTAGACTCATAGTTAGATTCAATGGGTTCATATTGGCCCCAAATACCTTTATGTTTTCATTTGTAATAAAATTAGGGTTCATTAAGCTATATGTTGCATCATATATAATTAATTATCCCATAATTTAGGTTCATATGGCTCAATTTTTCTTAAATTACATCCCTAAGATATTGTACCAATTGATTAATTATATCAATTCATGATAGAATCAAATGTAATTTAGCAACAAATGACATCCTACTCTTGTAGTTAGGTTGAAAGGGTTCATAATGGCCACAATTTCCTTTGATTTAATTTTAGATGATATTTGGGTAAATTGACCCCCCATATTACATAATATATAGGCAAAATCAAGTTCAAGGTGTTCAATTTCATCCAAAATTCATCATTAATTCCAAAATCTGACTGATTGGCTCAATATGTTAGGAAATATGTTCTACTTTATCCCCAAATTATATCCTAGACTCGTATAAGGTTAAATGGTTTCAAATTATACCTAATTACTTTCATGTAAATGCATTTGTGATAAAATTAAGGTTTAGGATTTAGGGTTTAGGGTTGTAATAGTCGACTAATCAGATTGGTATGTTAGGAAGCATGATCTAATTTAGCCCCAAATCACATCTTAAACTTATTTTTAGGCTTAATGGGTTCACATTAGCGCCAATTACCTTCATGCAAATGAATTTGTGATAAAAGTAGGGTTTAGGGTTTAGTGTCAGCATGTTAGGAAACTAGATCTAATTTAGTCCCTTGAATCACAACCTAGACTTGTATTTAGATTCAATAAGTTCATATTGGCCTCAATTAATTTCTTTCATTTTTGTATTTTTGATCAAATTAAGGTTAATTGAGCTATAAATTAGGTTCATTGGGACCAATTTAGCCTGAATCATGTCTCTAATTACACTAATTGGATAAATTTATGATGTAATTAGAGTTAATTTAGCCCCATATCACATCTTGCTCTTGTAATTCAGTTGAAGGGGCTCAAACGAGCCTCAAATTCCTCTTTGATTTAATTAATCGACTATTTGGTTCATCATATGATGACCTTATGGTTAATTTCACTCTAAATCATATCACATGCAATTTAAAATAGTTTACTGTGGAATGAATTTTTTTAAAATCATATCCCTAATTGCATCTTTTGCTTAATTAGCTCAACTTATGATAAAATCAAAGCCAATTTATCCTCAAATCACATTGTATAGTCATAATTAGGTTCGAAGGCCTTATTCACCCTAATTGTATCCAAAATTGAACCAATTGATTATTTTATTCATTATATGATGATGTTTGAAATTATTGAACCCAAAACCACGTCTTGTACGTGTCTAATTTGCATACGTAGTTTAATGAAATTATTTTTTGATTTAGTCTCTGATGAATTCGGTTCTGATCAAGACCCAAATCACATTTTATACTCATGCACTTAGGATGAAGGGGATCAAATTAGCTCCAATTGCCTTCATATTTAACCATTGGACTATTTAGCTTATTTATTTATTAAAATGGGGTCGACATGCCAAAATTAAATCCTTTATAGTCAAAATTAGGTTCACAAGGCTGAAATTCTCTCAAATTATATCATTGATTTCAGCAATTCATTCAATCTAACCTAATTTTATATTAAGTCAATCCTATACACAAAATTATGTTCAAGGGGTTCAAATTGATTGTAATTTCCTCCACCACTATAATAATTTACTCATTCATTCATTTTTAATGAAATTAATCTTAGTTAAACCCTAAATCATGTTATATATAGTCTAAATTATGATTACATAGAAAAATTCATCAAAATTGCATTATTATATCCATTATGTCTTTTTTTTGGTAGTGTATAGCATGAGACATTCCTTTTTGAAATAAAATAAAATAATAATAAATGTGAACTAAATAAGCATATATCATGATACATAGATAAGTATAACCATGTATGAATAGACTAAATTTGTATTTTTAATGATATGTGAACATAATGCATACACATTATAACATGTTCATATATGAATAGACTAAATTGATTTTTTGATGCTATGTCAACATAACACGTACATGCTATAAAACATATGTGTTATAGCTTGTGCATTCTATGATTTATTTGAATTCAAAAACTAAGTGTTTAGGCTAAGAAATGGATTTGATTCTTGAGCCAAAGTCAACACACAACCTAGTCTAATAATTTTTATATACAACAATAAAATTCAACTTCTATCACCAAATACATGATTAATTTGAATGAAAATTTTCATAAAATTATTATCATGATGATGACCATGCTCTCTTCTTCATAAATATATGATTTTTATAACGTTTAGACTATTCTAATGTTTTAATATTTGTTGATTTCTATCTATATTTTTTCTAGGCCACTACATGCTTTAAATATACATGCCTACATATGCTTCTGTATCTTTTATTTTAATTAATACAAACAAATGTTTGTGTGTGTGTGTGTGTGTGGTTCAAAAACTAGGCCTAATTCTACACGCATTGTAAATTAAAAACTTTTCATTTTTTTAGGGTTAGCAAGGGCTACATGACTGGCTATCCATTTTTTTGTCAATTTTCATGATCTATTAAATTTTAAAAATTCATTGAAAAATTGTGAAAAATTTTGTATTACAAAAAAGATGATCTTTTCTAAAGTTTAACCAAATGTTTTAAATAATAATAAATAATTCTCCAAAAATGAGATGTCATACAATGTCTCTTTACTCTGTTTTCTTAAAAAAAAATGAGTTCCTATTGAAATTTTATATGTTTGAACTAGTTATACTCAACAATATATTTCTTTTTAAATAGTGTTTTGGAAACTAGACTTAAAATGCTAAAGTTCATTTTCTTACACCATCCTCAAATTGTGAATGTGTCTATCTCAAATTATCTTTAGAAGTTTATATTTATCAATCTTCAGTAAAAACACATCCATGGGTAGGCCCATTTTTTCCCCCAACTTTGTGCACTTACCCATATTACTACACTTTGTGATAAAATAATATTTTTTTGAGAAATCATGCATGCTAATATTAGGCTAAATGAGTAGTTTTAGAGTTTGATTGGTTGATCTAACCACTCCAACATACAAGAATACATTGATATAATATTTTATTGATAGAATCCAATGTGTGAGATTGATGTTTTCTCCAAGATATGATATTTATGTAAACTCCCGTAAATAATGGATTTATTCTTTCAATTTTATAATTCCCCTTATTAGATGGATTTTTTTTAATGGTATCTTAATTGACGCAATTTCTCATGTTTGAGATGGATTTTTATCTTACAATGATGCAATTACCCATGTTAGAGATGGATGTTTATCTTACAATGATGCAATTACCCATGTGTGATGTATGTTTGGTTTATATTATTTAGTTATAGAAATGATGGAGTATTACTTGGCTTTTAAAATTTCCAACATGTCTGGTGGATGTTTTCTTAAAAACCTCTCCTTATGAATGATTGATCATTGATATGGTTATTATGTGAAAATACCTACATTTTTAAAATTTATCTTTTTTTGAGATGCATTATATTCCTTCTTGTGTAAAAAATTGATGCATGATGGAGACACAATTAATTATGTGAATGTTTTTATATTGAAAATTACCTCTTATTTGAGATGCATTATTTTCCTCCTTTTGGGTTGACTTAGTCTGTGAAAAATAATAAGTAAGATGAATATCCAAAAAGTTGGATCCTCTCAAACTAGGTGATAATTCACACATTATTATTATTCCTGCTTGTGTTAGCTTTCATCCATAAATGAGAATATTTATATTTTCTTGGTTGTACCAGAAGTTAGAGGATACCATGACACTATTGAGGAAGGGGCATATGTCTAAAGTATAGTGTAATTTAGCTCATGTATTCATAGGGTTATGAGATACATGGTTAATTCTAGGGGATATATGCCAACTTTTGATGAAGATGGATGTAACCAATGATATTATTTGATTTTGTGAATCTTCTATTAATATTGTCAACTGGTTGACTACTTTTACTAAATAATGATGATAGATACAGAATTGAACTAGATTCTTTGGAAGGATGTGGATCTAAATTCCAAACTCTCCTAATGTGTGCCACCATGGGCCCATGATTGAGAATGGAGGTGTTAATGAAGAATTGTGTTTTATGGATTTTGGGTTTATTGAACTACCAATTAATATGAAATCGAATGGGGGAGTGATTGAAAAGCCCAAAATCTAGTAGTGACTAATCCAAAGGAAAAAATCCATTATCAAAAGAGAAGTACGGTTTAGTGGACATCATTTCCCTATCTAGATGATTTAAAATCCCAATGGGACCTTCCTTGAAATTACTCCATGTGTATCAAAATCTATCTACGTGATGGTGTGTTAGATTGGGGTCATAAAGGCCCCATTTAGTGCACATGTAAAATTACAACTTCTTTTTACCAGCTACCCACCTCATAGGTAAGTGGCCCATTTTATCCTCCGAAGATGTCACCTTATTAAATTCACCACATAATACCCCATGGGCATTAGGGAGAACATATGCTGTCCATCAGCATAAATGGGTACACTTCAAAGTTTCATTTAAGGCATAAACATTAATAAATCCAAAGGAGTGGCTTTTAATGCTAAAAAGATCACAAACTACCCAGTTTGTGGGCTCCACCATATATTACACTAAGTGTGGTCATCACCTTAAAGAAATGAATATGATCAACCCTCCACAATTATAGCATGGTTGTTATGAAGGGGACAATCTTGTATGTTATGATATATGGTTTGGCAATGGAAGCAAGTGTTAGGCAAGTTGATATACAAGACTCATTCAGAGTGTCTTACATCCCTAACTTGGATTTACACAAACTCCTTGAGGTTTTGTGAGAGGTCTACTTTTATGCAAACCCTTTTTTACAGTCTAGTAGAGTAAAATTGATTTTATTCATGACGAACCACATGGTCTATGGAGGATGCTATCTGGTGAATAAAGTGCCAACATAGGAGTGGGAGGCTTAAAAATTCAACCCAAATCGAGACTTTAAGAGTAGAGTACTCTAAAACCACAAAGTCTTGTTTCCAGCAGGAGAGACCCATAAATGAGTTCCCGACATACCAAGTGGCAGACTTATGGAGGATTCCTCTGGCACGAGATAGGTCAAAAAAATAGAAGAGAAAGAAACCCTTAGTCATGTTCTAGATACTCTCCAACATAATGTCATGATATGCCCAGTGAGTTTGTATCGAAGACCGTAGCATACTTTCAAAGGAGATTCTCCAGATAGAATATCCTATTAAACATAACCGCTCTAGCCATTGACATGTAGAATTAAATTTAGGAATAGGCAATATAACATTAGGGTTCAAAGCATTACCTCATGGTATACCTTCGGGACAAACATTCTCAGGCGCTTGCAGGGGGCCATTGCTCAGTGTTCCTCCATTCTTCTCTAAAACTAAAACAATTGAGATAGAAAGGGCAGAAGACATTATAAAAGATGGCCTCGCCCGAAGGAGAGAAACCCTAAATGACAATAAATGCTAAGTCACACAAGTGCCTAAGGCCATGGTATAACACAAGGATGTTCAAGTAAAAAAAAAGCCCCACTCAATGACATGCATAAAGAAAACCCTAGCAGAGTGAAAAAAAAATCTTTTAGTAAATCTAAATGACATTTCAGATGACTACAATAATGAGATGAAAGATATTAACTTGTTTATAATATAATTTTTGTTGTTATTTATTCTTTTTATGATCACTCACTCTTAAGTATTTTAAGAGTGATATATGAATAGAATAATACGATATAGCGAGTTTTGAATTTAAATATTAATCTACATAACTTGAGCTCTTAATTTTAATTTTCTATTGACCCTAAATTTAATATAATATAATTATTATAAAAATATCTTTCCCAAAATATTAAAGTTTTATATTTCATTTAAATATGAACAAATTCATCTATAGAAAAATAGTAAAAACTTTTAATTCTTCCTTACTTTTGATATTTTAATATTTATAGATTTAACTTTTAAAAAAAAATATAATCTCCTTATTAAAGAAAGTTAAGATGGATACATTAAGATGTATTCAATCAAAATATTAATTTAATTATTAAACAATTAAAAAATTGAAACTTTTCCATTCTATAAAATTATTTTATGAAAATGACCGTCAACTTTTGCATAATTTTATGAAGGTGGCCCTCAACAAATACTCTAAAATTTTCTTGGATGTTTATCAACAATTGCAAAAACGACATAGAATCCGGGAAGAGCACACTGTCACAATGGCCAATCGAACAACGAACTTCTTTCATATGGATAATGCTTTCGTTTTTTATATAGTAATACTAGTCGATTGCGAGCACACAAGAGAAACACTTCCAAACATTTCTAGCCATACGTTTTCAAGTGGATCCCACAATTATCGCTCTTTATTTTCCCCAGCTGTGTAACATTACTCTGATCCCACAATCTTTGGGAGATGTTAAGTGAATTAGCAGATGACAAAATCAGTCATATCAAATCATATCTTGATTTATGCCTTTTGGAGATATGGAAAGCCCCTCACCACTTTGAAGATTGGCAGAAATCAGTAAGATTAATACCTCCATGCTTATATATATAATTCAGCTTTTTCACATGTCTATTCCCATTTAGTTTTAAGGAAGAGCTCTGGTTTGAGCAACCAAATCATAAATTTCAATGGAGAAAACAAGGCAAGGATGTTCCATGAAGCTCAAGATGGAAATTGTGGGAGCAACAAATATTGCACTTCAGCCTGCCTGCAAAGGTAGTTTGTTTGTGAGATATCATCTAAACAAGAATATAGGAGTGAATACAAATGAGGTGGAGGCATCCTCAGAGCCAGAGTGGAGAGAGACGTTCTGCTTGGAATTTGGGGGGCAAGGAATTAATGAATTGTAATCGGCATTGATAATGGAATGTGAGATGATTGTGTTTGAAGTGAGGCGGAGAAGAAGAGGAGCAGTATTTGGAAGATTAAAGAGCAAAGTGGTTGGACGGCTTCAAGTTTCATGGGAGGAGTTGTTGTCATCTCCCACGCTTTCAATAAAAATTTGTTTTCCATTGCAATTGCAGGTGGAGGAAAAAGGAATTGTATCACATGATCTTCATCTGCCCAATCCTACTTTGGAGATTGCACTCTCTATTACACATGCTTCTGGTTTTCTTGCCACAAAAGCAGGTGAAGAGAAGATTTGGAACAACCATTCTCATGAAGATATCAAGTGCAGGGATGTAAACAGGCGGTTAAGACGTTTGGAACGGGATGATTGCAGATGTGGAGGACACGTGTGCATTGCTCATCATGACTCCCATTATTTTGGACAGGTGTGAGTTGAAGTTAAGTCGTCAGCAAAGGGGCCGCGTGTTCCGATAAAGAGCGTGGCAACTCAGTCCATTTTTCAAGGTTGGACGACATTTGTAATGAGAATTGGGTCCCACCAATTGAATGCCAATGGAGGAAAGATGATTAAAAGTTGATACGAGAATTGGTTCCAACCAATTGAATGCCAATGTGTGAGATACACAACACTTAAAAAAGAGTTGAAAGAAGAATATGTTTATTCTGTAGTGGCTTTGTTCAGGGATAATGTTATTATATGCATTAGGGTTGTTTTATGAATTAATTTTATTTTAACTTTTTTTATAACATTTTATTTTTAATTTAATTTTAAACTTATGATTATATTTTTATTTGTAATTATGTTGGAGATGTTTTTATTGAGGTGTCAATGTTTTACATTTGTTTCATATGAAATTAAAAGTTTCATATTTATTGAGATTGTTTAGAGTTTTCGTTTTCTTCTTTGCTTCGTGTCACATCAGTATAATAAGTCAACAATTTCATAGATGAAACAAAACGATAAACAAATGAAAATGCACACATCGATCTAATGGCCATAATTCTCTCCTATCCTTGCCAACCCACACCGCTAATCCATCGTCAATTTTGTTTTTCAATAATCATTTTCTTCCTCTCCATTTGACCTATCACTATCAAAAAGTCGTCAATCAATGTCACTCACACCTAGGGAGTGATAGAGAGGATCTCGCTGACAAGCAATAAATTAAATTAAACGGGCCCTTCAGTGGAGTAACCACTACCACAAGATATTCAAATAAGATTTCATTAAATTTAGCATATTATTCAGCACATAAGCACCATAAAATATTAGATTATGTTGAAGTTTTTGCTCTTATCTATCCACCATGCAACATCAGTTATAATAGGTGGCCTGCTTCGAGTACATAAATCAATGCAACCTTCTTAAATTGTCACATTTCTTCTTCGTTCATATTCATGTCATTGTTTGTGATATTTTGCGTATAGAATCCCCTATTTGTTTGGATCTGAATAAATGAATATCTATGATTTACTTGTGGATGGTAGTAGAATCAAGGATAAACTCATCCATCCATTAAACACTGGAAGCTAGAATGATTAGAACGTGGATAAACAAACATTGTGATTCTTTCTTGTTTTCTAAAAACTCACCAAAGTTTATCAATTTTGTTAGTTGATAATTTTGATGTAAGTTTTATGGTCTAAATATCTATTGATTTTTTTTTAATTTTGATGTTCAATTATCACGTCTATATTGTAACGCCATCCATGTCAATGTGCAATTTCCCAGTTTCACTCCAAGGATACACTTATAGAAATATGATTAAGGTGGATCTAATGAGAGAGAGAATAAGAGAGGGAGTTGTCTAGAATGAGGGGCATTATGTGAGTGAGTGCATCAACAAGAATGATATAAAGCAAAATGTAATTTTTTTTCCACTTCTATTTTCTTTGTTTTCTAGTTTGTTGGGAGTATCAACTAGATAATATGTTTTGAATACATAGTCCATAGATAATGGAGCAGGAAATGCAAATGAAGGTGAAGGAGATATGAATGTCAAAGGATCAAACCCTCCAAATGAAATTAAATTAGGTATGGATATTGGAAGAACAAATCTTGCAGATGAAGGTAAACTAAAAGATTTGCTAGATGATAGTGAAAAATAGCTAAGGGAGGCTAATAGCTTAATAAATATCTCTACTTGTACTTATTTGGTTTTATTTTTCTTATAATTTCTATCATGATGCTTTTCGGTGTTGGAATAGATCCTTGTTGGTGCTGAAATTAATGAGCTTGAAGCCATGAGATGTGAAGCTCTAGAGACTTTTGAAAAATGTGTCACAAAAGTAAGAACCTTTATAAGACTATGATTCTTTAAAAAGTGTTTAAAATATGTTTAAAACAAGGTGTAGAGTAAGGTAATATTGAGAACATAACACATAATGGCTCATATATTCCAACACATGCATGATGGGCATGACAATACCTTTCATCGAGAGAGATACTCCATAGAAATGATAAATAAAAGAAGACATCATAACATGTCACAAGAGATAAAATCCTATTTCCAAAACACCCTCATAATAATCATAAATTATATGTTTGGAATGAGGATCTAAATAGGTTAGCAAAACAAGATAGAGTTAGACTTGATGGAGATAATGTAATTTAATTTTTTTCCTAAGCTAGTTAAAGTGAGAAATCATCGTAAGTTCATAAATTATGGTTGTCATGTGATTTAAAAAAATACCTGATACTAGAAAAGGATTCAATGATGTAAATAAGTGTTTCATGTTTTGTGAATATGCTTGCAATTGAAACATAATTTGATTTATTACTAGCCCTTTTATGTATATTAGATCTTAAAATATAATTTGGTACTTTTAGCCCACAATTATTGGGTTCTGAATGCATGCCATATTTTCACATGATTATATTAAGTTGTAGTGAGTCATTTCATCATGCTAACAATTGCTTATGAATTTCAGGTCATGAAATTATGTTGTTCTAGTCCAAATCAAAAGGTCAATATTATGGTTCTCTTAATAGGTCTTTTTGGCTAGATTTATGGTCACTAGACAAGAATGTGATCATTGACTCTAATTTTGGCTAGATTACAAAAATCCTTAGATCTACCATATACCATGGGATATGAATATTAAGAAATATTGTTGTAATTAAGATTTATCCTCGTAGTTATTTTGAAATCTATGAGCAAGTAAAGCATTTCGTGTAAAACTAAAATTATCATTGATGGAAATAGAAGTTCTAATTTTAGACATATCTAGTTTTTCTACCTTTCATGTGATAAATACATTTATGTTCATTGGTTCCTAATGTATTCCATATTTTCATAATATAATCTTAATATTATTTGTATATTAATTGTTCATTTTGTTATCACAATAAAATAAGACACTAATATAAATAGATTGCATCAAACTTTAATCAAAATCATTTCCTTTTAAGTTCAAATAATTTTTTATATTAAGTTTTTAAAAACTTATGTAAAGTACCTTATATTTGTATCAATGTTTTTGGTAGATATGTCACCTTATTAATCTTGTAATGCACATCTATTCATGTCTATTATAAATATAGCATGGGTTTCGGTACATAAGATAATCTTTCATGATTTCAGTCCTAATCTCTAAATTATTTTGGAAACGGATTTTTGTTGGTCTTAGTGAAAATAGTGGGACAACCAAGAATTAGTAGGACAACTAAGAAGTGATGATCTTGTTTTCCTATGTAGAATTATGTATATTTTCTTTCAAAACAATTATCCTCGTGTTATTTTGTCAAACAATTAACGTGCCTTCTATAGGATGGTAAGTCATAAGACATCCCATAAAACTGGATAAACAACTAACCTATGAAAATAATCTTAGATTTTCAATCTTTTAGGCCTCCCTATTCAAATGATTCCTCCTTCCTTACCAATGGAATGGCCTGGGCTCGATGAAATGGAAACACTGGGATCATCGTTTATGAAAAAAATTGGTGATTATGTGTAGGGGTTCTCGAAATGATGCATTCAAGGTAGGTACAACCTTCAAATAATCATAATGTGAAGTGGACTTGAAAATTCAAATAATTTCATCCATTTGAGTCTGTCATTTTGTTCATGTAGGATGGCCAGGCTGGATGACCACGTCGATCCATGAATGTTCGTTTAGGCCTATTCTAAGTGTATGTTGATTTAGGCAGACGGTGATATAATGGCGAACATCTGTTAGCAACTTTTCAATGTTGCTTGGGGTTGGTGGGGCCCAGAAGCACCACACCAACATGTATGGATTTTGTGTGTGCTGGTTGCGGTCGACCCTTGCAATTTAAAGACATGAATACCCAAATTTTCTATTCCCATTGCACATGGTAAAATTGGAAACATGATGAATGAGTGAAGGAATAATCACATTTACAAAGTGTATTCAATTTTGAACTCAGTATTATTTATTTAGTAAAATTTTAATTATTTTTATATTTAAAACATGTGATATATTTCATTACATATAATGCATGGTTAATTTAAAAGGTAGTAATTTTTAAATTCTCAATTTCAGAATTTATATACTATCAAAAGTCATGTTTCACTGATGTTTTGATAAACTTTGTTTTTCACATTTCTTATAACATTTTTAAAAACAAGTTTTGAAAAAACAAATTTGTATGACACATATTATATAGAATTTATGTGTTACATTTTATGGCATATTATCAAGAGGGATGACAAAATTCTTCGATTTACTTAAAAATAATTATATTAACATACTTATCTTACATAAATCTACATAAAAAAATGTCAAAAGATATCATTTTCAATGTATATCTCATTTATTTAACATATATAACATAATATAAACTTAAAACAAATTTTGAATGAAAATCTAAATGTGATATGGGCTTTTTCAAAAAAGAATCCACTAGCAATTTGTTTTCAGCCGTTACGTGTGGATGAGAATCATGTGAATTACCACAATTAAATAATTTTATAGAAGTGGGCCTCAACATATATTCTCTTACTTTCCTGGATTTGGATTGTATTAACGATTTCAAAATAATCTAGAATCAGCGAAGAGCACGCTATCGCTTAGGCGAATCAAACGATTTAAATAATGGATATTACTTTGAATAATGAAATAGGAATACTCATTCCCTATCCATGCATCTTATAACTGGTCGAATGTGAATGCGAATGCAAATGCAAATGCGAGCATTTTATAACATTTCAAGTGGATCCCACAATTATCACTCTCTGTATAACATTACTTTGATCCCACAATCTTTGGGAGATGTTAAGTGAATTAGCAAATGATGAAATTAGTGAAGCCATATTATATCATATCTTGACTTATACCTTTTGAAGATATGGAAATCCTGTCGTCACTTTCGAGATTGGGCAAAATCAGATACGATTAATACCTCCATGCTTTTATATTTATATATATATATATATATATATATATATAATTCAGCTTTTTCATATATCTATTGTATACCTCCATAGTTATATATACAATTTTGCAAAGGTGAAATCATGTTAATTAAAATAACATTTTGTGATTTATTATTGAATTAGCACAAGATGATGATACATATATATCTTCAAACACATCAACATTGAAAATTTTAAGGTAGTCACACATATCTAAAGGCATTTTTGGAAATGATGCTTCTTCAATTACTCCCCTTGAGTTATCTTGTGCATGTCTTCTTATAAAGTAAAACTTAGTGCCTCTTTAATTACACATTTAAATTCATGTTTCCTATTGATCTCCATCAAACCTATTAGCATCAACCATTTATATCATATTATGTAAGGTTCGAGTGTTTAGAAAAGGAAACTCTAAACCAATTCTATTAGAGTCAAATTTTGATTACTTTTCATAGTGATAACAATGATTTTGCATTGAAATTGATAAATAAACTAATAAATTTCATTACAATGCCATCTTGAATTAAAATCCAATGCCTACTACTTTTTATTCTAAATTACATTGATATATACAAAAATAGTAAAAACTTTTAATTCTTCCTTACTTTTAATATTTTAATATCTATAATTTTATATTTTTAATTTAAATGTAATATCTTCCGTCAACTTTTGCATTCTATCAAATAATTTTATGAAAGTGGCCCTCAACAAATATTCTTGAATGTTTATCCGAGAAGAGCACACTGTCACATTGGCCAACCGAACTTCGAACTTCTCTCATATGGATAATGCTTTCGTTTTTAATATAGTAATACTAGCCGATTGCGAGCACACAAGAAAAACACTTCCAAACATTTCTAGCCATATGTTTTCAAGTGGAACCCACAATTATCACTTCTTGATTTTCCCCAGCTGTGTAGCATTACTTTGATCCCACAATCTTTGTGAAGTGTTAAGTGATTTAGCGGATGCCAAAATCAGTCATATCAAATAATATCTTGATTTATGCCTTTTGGAGATATGGAAAGCCCGTCGCCACTTTGGAGATTGGCAGAAATCAGATACGATTAATACCTATATGTATAATTCAGCTTCTTCACATATCTATTATCATCTAGTTGTAAGGAAGAGGTCTGCTTTGAGAAACCAACTCTTAAATTTCAATGGAGAAAACAAGGCAAGGATGTTCCATGAAGCTGAAGATTGAAATTGTGGGAGCAACAACTATTGCACTTCAGCCTGCCTGCAAAGGTAGTTATTTTGTGAGATATCATCTAAACAAGAATATAGCAGTGAATACAGAGGTGGAGGCATCCTCAGAGCCAGAGTGGAGAGAGACGTTCTGCTTGGAATGTGGGGGGCAAGGAATTAATGAATTGTTATCGGCATTGATAACGGAATGTGGGATGATTGAGTTTGAAGTGAGGAGGAGAAGAAGAGGAGCGGTATTTGGAAGATTAAAGAGCAAAGTGGTTGGACGACTTGAAGTTTCGTGGGAGGAATTGTTGTCATCTCCTACGCTTTCAATAAAAAATTGTTTTCCATTGCAATTGCAGGTGGAGGAAAACGGAATTATATGACATGATCGTCATCTGCCAACTCCTACTTTGGAGATTGCACTGTCTATTACACATGCTGCGGATTTTCTTGCCACTCTTCCAACAATAAAAGCAGGGGAAGAGAAGATTTGGAACAACCATTCTCATGAAGATATCAAGTGTAGGGATGTAAACAGGCGGTTAAGACGTTTGGAACGGGATGATCGCAGATGTGGAGCACACGTGTGCATGGCTCATCAGGACACCCATTATTTCGGGCAAGTGTGAGTTGGAGGAGATGAATGTTGGTTTCGGTCCGGTTAATGTTGTAGTGGCAAAACGTGCCGCACGGCCCGATAAAGTCCAGGGCAACTCAAATCCATCTTTCTAATGGTGGAACCCCATTTGAAAGATAATTGAAGTTGGAGTATGAATGGGATTACACCAACTCGATGCAAAAGACAAAAAGGGAGAGAGAAAAATACGTAAGAGAAGGGTGTGATGCTTTTTATTCATTTCTCTAATGTATAATAAGTATTATTAATAAAAGATGATTTTCAATTCAAAATGGAGAGATAAATGAACAATCTGCTATTGTTTTTTTTCTTTTGAAATGGATGAGATTCAATAATATTTTATGGTAAATTAATGTTTATATGGATATATAATTTTGTTGAGTAGTTTTAAATATATATTGTTTTTAAATTGTTGCGAGTTAAATAAAAAAATTTAATATGGAGATATTTATGAAGGTTAAAAGAAATATAAAATCATGCACAATTGTTTTTTTCGCTCAATAAAATCTGTTTAAACATACAAAGTGTTGGCTAATAAAAGTTACCTAAGGAGGTTCTAGATAATAGAATAAATCATCTAGAAAAATCTCAAACTTTTAGTAACACATGTGTTCAAACCATCGAATTTACATTTTCTAACACATTTTTTTGAAAAATGGTAATCTTATAATAGTGAAAATCATAAAAATGTGTACCACTTTTTTCTACTTAAAATACAACCACACATTGAATTTTAGATATTTCAAAATCAACAAACAAAAGGGGCTTTAGAGGTCCAATTATTCTAATTGTTTCACTAACTCACCACCTTAATTTTTCAACCTTAGTTAGAGTATGCCATGTGTTTCCCATGTTATCAATGAAAATTTGAAACCACAAGAATCCATGACTCATAGGTTTTTCTTATTCCATACATAAGACACAAATAGAAAATTCCAAAGACTGAGGACCTTGAGATTATTTCCAATTGAAGACTTATTACACTACTGAACATCTCCTAAAATATTATAACTAAGTCTCTAGCTCTGAGGAGTAGATAATTGATTTCATTAATTATTTAATGTGGGCAAATTGGTTTTAATCAAGGCCGTTACATTTTAGACAACATCCTTATAGTTTGGAGTGGTATGGAGTGGGTATACACGAATGATTTATTTATAAACATTGACTTTGAAAATGTCTTTGATAAAATAGAATGACCATTTATCTTTGCCACACTTCATGCTTTAGATTTTGGTCCCAAGTTCATTCTCTATGTTCAAACCCTTTTCTAGGATGTTTGTTCTTCTCTTACTATCAATGGACATCAATAGCTTCGATGCACCCTAATTTTATCCAAAGGCTATCATTTTTTGCATTATTGGCATTGGCCCTTAAATCTACAAGAATCCTTAATTGTGTGAAGAGGGCATTCTTTCGAGGATTTGGAACTCTTTCGGGAAGATGACTTGCATCTCTTATGAAAAAATTAGTACAAAGCAAATTACTTATACCAAAATTTATGTTTTAATTGATTTATGTAAGACTCTTTCTAGAATATTATGTTCAAATATATAAAGAGATCAGATATATTTATACAACCTAGTGACTATAGGAACATCCATTTTCAATAGGCAGTTGTATAAATCCACCTTTGGTTTAATTGGAAGGAAATTTATAGTCCCAACATATTTGGGGTGGTGGATAATGTCGAGGGCCAGGTTCTTGGCCTCCTATTATGCCAGATTAAGAAACCCACTTCCTGTTCTAGCCTCCACAATTCCCTAATTATTTAATAATTATGTACTTTTATTAATCTTCTCTTAGCTTTAAGAATATCATTTTTTTACTAACAGTGCCAACTGTGTGAAGGTGGAAGTTTATTTGGCCTCCCTGACCTAGAAAAAAATTGTTAGTGAGTAATTAAAAATTTAATCTATAGGTACTACCTACAACATCAAAAAACATTTGATCTGATTGATTACATGTACATTTTACAAATCAACATACCCTTGAAAGTCAATACAACAAACCACTAGGATCAACTTTACTCTTGATAGTAGTAATATTAGCTTTATGGATTGACTCATGAACTTTAAATATATTCATGTTTAATGGCCTTCCAAGATATTTAAAAAATTGAATATTTGTTACAAAAACCAAATTTGAATAGTGTATTATTTTATTATGCATTTAAAAGTATTCAAACAACCATACATCTAGATTTTTTACAAGATATTATCAAACCCAACTTGACTACGATAAAATTAACATGATACTCAAGTTCTAGTGTTTGCATTTATACATTTTATTTTAATCTCAACTCTTCCAATTACCTTGATCTTTTTCCATTAAATTTTTTCTCTTCTTTGAAAAAAATCCATCACCTATGACTTGACAAAGAACAATTTGATTCCTCTTAATGATGAGGACCCAAATAAAAATTTGATTCCCTTTGATGGTGGGGGACCCAAAAAATATTTTGATTCCTCTTATCTTCATCATGGGAATGAGTAATGATGCATAAAATGTTTGTGGGGTTAGAATTCCTGAAATACCATAAAAATAAACATTAGACAAAGACATGCTGCCTACTGAAGGAATAATGTGTATGCCTTATAGTGTGTAGGTGTTATGTATATTATATCTATCTTATCATATATCATATTCTTATGAGATATGATCTCATTAAGTGATGCAAACCTATGTTATATGTTATATGATTTTGTGATGCAATCAAAATTATACAATATTATTATCTCAAGCAATCTTATATAATTACCTCAATATTTGCATTTTTTATACAATTATAGGGTTGATTTACTCATGTGTTCCATCCTATATAATCGATTGATGCATAATTTAGGTTCCCAAAGTTTCAATTTAACCCAAATCATATGTCTAATTATACCAATTGACTAATTAGATTAATTCATGATTAATTTGTGCTGAAATCACATGTCTAATTGTAATAATAGACTAATTAGATCAATTTATGAAGTAATTTAACCTAAAATAAAATCTTGCTCTTATGTAGTTAGGTTTAAGGGCCTCAATTTCACCCCTATTTCCTTCTTGAATTAAATAGTGGAATTTATGATTTGTTTTTTTATGATGTTGGTTTGATGGATAGTTTTAAAATTTATTGAAAATTTTAATCCATGAATACATTAGTACTTGTATTAAAAGGGAATAACAACATAATGGTGTTTATTGTGAATATAAAGGATTGAAAATTGATGATAAACAAAAAAAATCACATTTGTATATATAAAGAATGTGAAAATAAAACCATTAATTTTAATAATTGTGATTTTATTAACAATAACAAAACTTTACACAAAAAAATAAATAACTATATTTAGAAACATGAATTTAATATTATTTTGTTGTAAATGTAATAATAAATAAATTGGTTAAGTAAATGTTAATATTCACATGTCTTTTTACCTTTTATTGATTTATTACACATGCATATAATACATACTCATGAGGACATGACCAACAAACTTGTATATCAATCTCCATTTTATCAAAACTATTTTTTGTTCAAACTTAATGTGTAATAATCAACTCTTCATCAATACCTTTATTTTTTCCTAATTTTATTGAAATACTGGGGTTATTCATTATTGGCATCGGCCCTTAAATATACAATAATCATTAATATTTCCAAGAAGTCATTCTTTCAAGCATTTGCAACTCTTTTAGGAAGATGATTTGTATCTCTTATGAAATTCTTAGTAAAAAGAAATTTACATATGACAAAAATTATAATCTAATAGTTGTGTGAAAGCATCTTCCTAAAAAAATATAGTTAAAATATCTAAAAAGGGATATGTTTGCACACCCTCTCGATTATAACAACCTCCCTTTTTGATGCTTGATGTCACGCAACTATAATAGTTTAATATAAAATAACAGCCTCAATATAACTACCAAAAAGAAGAATTTCAGATTATTTGTGTTGGAAAGTCAATATTTCCTCTCTTTCTAAAAATAGATATAAAAGAAAAAAAACCTTATAGTTTAAATAAATTGAGAGGTAAAGGAGGTCTTTTTGTGGACCCACAAACAAGAATTCACACATAAATGCTAATGGGGATATATTTCAACATAAGATCAACATGTATAAGAATATCTTTTATTTCATTTTATATTTGTAATTTATAAATTAGTAACAAGTCATTTGATGCAAAAATAAAAATAAAAAATAAACAAACATATCAATGAAGAAGGTGGTAGAACACTATATTGATGTCTTCTTATTGTATTCCCAAACAAATTTAAGGCATGGTTGGTCAAGGAAATCAGGGAGGCATATGGTAAACTACTAGATGAAGGTGATTTTTTTAATTAAAAAATATTTTTAATAATACAAAATTCTAATGTTCGAAATTATTTGAACTTATAAAATCGAATTTCTATGAACCTATGAATTTTTTCTATTGATTAAGATCAACTTATTTATTCGTTCAATATGCAATTGACATTGGTAGTTACTAATATCCAATTTGATTCATTTTTCCAATAAAACTCCCTTTATCAATTGCATTGGTTATTATCACACCTCTTAGTAAAGTTCAATATTATTGATGATTTTTCCAACCCTTTTTAAAGATATTATCACGTTAGAGCAATGTTGGTGGTGTCCCATGTTCTTTTAATTAATATAATGATGGTTAATGTTTGGTGTGGGAAAAAGATACCTTAAAAGGCTACTTGTTTGTTGATATCGGATTAGTAACCAATGTAGTGTACTTATCGATTTGGATCAGGAAAGAAACCAATTCGTGAAACATACACTTCGGTAGAATTAGCATACCTATTGAAATTATGTTATTGTAATAGTAAAATCTTTTTGTATATTGACACATATTTGTTAGCATAGCTAATTAATTATCTATTACATTGTTTTATTAACATCCGTTAAGTAGCATAATCATAACATCTTGTAGATAGTTTTGTATCAGGTAGAGTTTTACAATTGTAATAACCATTTTTTGTATTTTATTTATACACTTTGCCATGCTGAATAAATTATTCGAACATTTCATTGCTACAATCTGGTATTCGAGCAAAGTCTTCGTCTGATCACTGCAGAACTGAGGAGCGTGGAAAATGTGCCTGGAGAGAAGATGACTGAATGGCGGCCGTAGACGTGAGTGAAGTCTGGCAGAAGAAAGAACAACATGGAAGTCACCTAAGAAAGTGCCACGAAGTGCTGGGATTAAATGTAAACTATTGGTAAAGCAGTCGATGCCGGCAGACATGGAAGAAGCCAATCCTGATCGATGCTTGAAGGGGAAAGCGAGAAGATAGATTTTCAAAGCCATGAAACACTGAATGTGTATAACAGTATCAATGACATATTAGAAGCATTTAATTAGAAGATCATTCAAAGTAATAAACCTTTCATTTGCATGAATTGAGGTGGGAAGCGTGATAGCAGAAAGATTCATTACAAACTTGCTTATAAGCTGTGGAAAAGAAACATGTTGAAGAAGCATCGACGCTCTTTACAGTGTAAAGTAGCCAAGAAGATGTGAAATTCTAAAGAAGAAGATGCAAACTACTAGTATAATGTAAGGATGTTGTACAAAAGAAGTGTGTTTGGAGACTGCTAAGGTCCAAATCTGCCTACTACGTCCAAACCATCCTAACCTACAACTGCAACCACCAAGAGAGCAATCCCAACTGTACGTCTACAATGAAGGTCCATCTTGCCAAGAAACACAATAAGAAAGCAGCATTTGAATAAGGTATATTCTTTTTATAAGTAATTATGAAGCATAAATACTACTTTGAGTGTAAATTTTTGGATAAATAAAGTTTAAATTAAAAAATGTCTACACCCAAACTCCTCTTGTCTGACACCCAATTCCTCAAAGGGCTGAATTGTTCCACGTGAAAGATGAAGATGCAAGTGATTCTTAAATTTGAAGAATTATGGAGGATTGTCACCAGTGCAATGACTCATCCGACTGAGTTGATGGTAAACCATCTATGACAAGTCAAATTCAAAAGCCCTGATGTTGGTCACACTTAGTGTCATCAAGGAGGTTCAACCTCATATTAAAGATGCGTAAACATCAAAGGAGGTTTGTGATATTCTATCCACCATTTATGAGGTGAAGAATCAGACAAAGATACTCCATATCCAATGTAAGCTTTATACTCTCATTATAAAAATGGCAAGAAAGTTGAGGAATTATTACACTGAGTAGTAGGATTATGAGAAGAACTAATTGCACTTGGATAAATGATCAAGGACAATTTATTGATTCTGATCACATTATTAACTCTCCTATCTCAATCTCACACATTTTTCATGACACTAAACATCACAAAGTAAACAATGTCTTTCAAATAACTCTTGAATATTCTTTAATAAGGAGAAGCCATCCAGTGCATGCAAGAAGAGTTCAAGGATAAAACCCTAATTTCCAAGAAACATGGTCCAAAGTTCATGATAGGACCACCAAAGTAGTCATAATAACAACAAAAATCTAAGAAGGTAAAAAGATGGTGTCATATTTTATACACTAATATGTATGATACTGATAGTTTCTAGTATAATGCCCTAATATAGGTCTCATCCAGTCAAAAGGGCACATCCATTAGAGATGATTCACATAATTGAAAAAGATGCCCTTGATGATGGAAGTAGCATAGACATGTAGCATCACAACATCAAGATTATTATGAATCTGATGAGGAGGTACCAATAAAAGCATAACGCAGTGGCACATATAAAGATTTAGTACTTGTCTCCCAAACCTTTTCGTACACGAACAAATTTTAGTTGCTCGAGTCTAGCATTAGTAAGGATATGTTAGGATATAAATAACTATTTTATTATTGACAACTCAACCCACTAGAGATCAATTTTGAATTATACATGATAAAGTGTATGTTCTAGAAAGAATTGTTGCTATCACCATTCCTCTTAGGATGTGGAATTATACTCTCCTAAAGTTAATATACTTCCTTGACTTGATAAAAAAATATCTTGTCTATAATTTAGGTCTTGAATCATAATTTTAAGGTAGATTTCATGATCAAGAATGCAAAAAAATCATCTCCTATCATGGAAAGGTCAAGTCATTACTAGATCTTTTTTGAAGGATCAATTATTTTCCTTAGATGCAATTTCATTCGATGTTATTGCTCTCTCTGCCTCTACAATAAATCTACTACACTATGGCATTATCAATATGGGCACCTTTTTGGTAATTATTTATACCATCTTAGCTCTATGTCGATAGTCCATGGATTCCTCAGTTGTCCTATTTATTTCCTATATGACCTAGATACATTGCTGGCAAACAGTGTAGCGGTTTCATTCAAGCTGAGTTCTTCACAAGCCAAATATCATCTTGATGTGGTACATACTAATATGTGTGGACCCCTAACTAATTCCTTAATAGGATTCAAGTACTTCTAATTATTCATTATTTATTTCTCTTGAAATACATGGGTGTTCTTTCTAATTAAAAAGAGTTAAGCATTTAGACATTTTAAGGTCTTCTGCCAGTTTATTCTCACCCAGTAAGGGAGGCCTCTTCAACTCCTTCACTTAGACCAAGGGGGGAATTCACATCAAAGGAATTATTAGCATTTTTTAAGTAACACAACATTAAATAGCACCTAACTACTCCCTATACACCTTAATAGAATGTAATAGTAGAGCAACAAAATTGTTCAGTCATGAAGATGGCTCATTGCATGCTTTCCACTATAAATTTAGATGCACCATTCTGGGCAAAACTAGTTTAGATAACTACATATCTTCTCGATTAGGTACCTACAAAGATTTTGTAAGACAAGATTGCATAAGGGGTATGGAGTGGTCATAAACCTTCGATCTCTCATCTTAGAGTATTTGGTTGTATATCTTATATGCATGTTCATATACAAAGAGGAAGAAGACTAAACCAAAGACTATCTACTAACTTCTATTGGGGTATAACATTACCTTAAAAACATATCATCTCATTGATCCTAATACAAAGAAGATACATAAAATTTGATATGTTGTTTGTGATAAGTCATAGATTGACTCATTGCCATAAAAGGAGTCAAAACATACCACATCTCATAGACTATTCCCACAATTAGATGATAAGAATGAAGAATCTTGTCACAAGGAAGGTGAACTATAAGGATAATTGTTCATTGATTTTGGAAATATAGAAGACAATTATTTATCAAATCGTTAATAACATTGACATCCAAAATGTGTATAAGTCAACATCAGGGACTCATACCTGAACTATAATCCAGATAATTCATTAAGAGTTCAGACCAAAAGATATGTGAGAAATGAAGCTTGTTTATGACTAATGAGTTTAGTATTTGATAGCACCAAACCAAAGACAATTCGATAGGCTTTATGTCAGCCTTAGTGGAAGAAGACCATGGATGCTAAATATGATGCCCTCATCAAAAATGGGACATGGGAACTTATCGATTTACCTATAGTTAAGAAATCCATTGACTACAAGTGGGTTTTCAAGACAAAATACAAGGTAGATGGATCTATCAGAAAATACAAATCATGACTTGTTGCAAAGGGATATGCTCAATAAGAAAGAATTTATTATGAGGAGACCTTTGCACCCATTTCTAATATCAAGACCGTTAGAGTTATTTATGCACTCGCATCATAAAAGGGATAGAAGCTTCAACAGTTGGATGTTAAAAGTGAATTCTTCAATGGTGATCTCAAATAAGAAGTGTACATGACACAGCTAGAAGTCTTCATGAATGAACATCCACATTTAGGGTATGTCGTCTAATTAAGTCACTTCATAGACATATGCAAGCACTAAGGGTATGGTACATTAAGATTGATGATCATCTATTGTAGCATAGATTCATTTGTAGCCCCTCAAATACAAATTTCTATATTAAGAAGGTAGGCATAGAGATTAACACTCTTAGTTGTATTTAGATGATCTCATGATCACACAAAGTTCAAATTATCTTGTTGAAGAAGTAAAGAATGACTTGAAGAAATACTTCAACATAACAGATTTGGGGCTACTTCATTATTATTTTGGCTTGGATATTTTAAAAAATAAGAATCATATTTTTTTCTCTTATATGAAATATGCCAATACAATCCTTAACAAATACAAGATGAGTTATTGAAAACCAGTGTCAAACCTAATGGAGAAAGGTTTCAAACTATCTTGATTTTAGGATTCACCTCAAGTAGATGAAACTCACTACATGTAACTTACTGGGAGTGTCATTTACTTGAGTTATAACAGACTAGAAATATGCTTTTCTATCATCTATCTTTTAAGATTTATGCAAGATCAAAAGAAGTGTCATTGGGTTGTAGTGAAGCATGTTTCAAGATATGTTTGAGGTATAGTTGATTATGGTATGAAATACAAGAAAAAATCAAAATTATTGTTGCAAGGATAAAAATACTTAGATTGTGATGGATCTATTGATGACAGTAAATCAACATTAGGATATATATTTCATCTTAGATCTGGACCAATTTTATGGATTATTAGAAATAAATCTATACATACTCTCTCATCCATAGAAGTACAATATCCTGCCACATGAGGAGATGTGTGTGAATCAATTTGGTTACATCACAGTTTGTTTGACATAGACATTCCTAAATATAAGACCCCAATACTTTTATTTTTATAAGAATTAACTTGTTGTATTATCCATGAAAATAATGTTGAATTTATATATGACAAATTACCAAAAATATGGTACCAGACTACCATAAAGGGAAGACACTACATAATTTGTAAAATAGAATTTGTTATAACTAATACTTAAAAATAATGTAATATATCCTATTTTCTATTTATTACACTGACATTCCCTCCCTTATTTCATTATTATTACAAATGTATTAACTAAATAGCTTAAATTTCACCTTTCAAAGGGATTTGGTGAGGATATTAGTTATTTTTGTAATTGGTGGGTAGTACTGGAGATGGATATGGTGGTTTAAGACTTGTTTTCGAATGTACTGACATTCAACCTCAATGTGTTTGGTTCTTTCATAAAAAATAGGATTATTCACAAGCTTCAACACATCCTAATTGTCATAATGAATGATATGTGGCTTCTCTTCACTAATTCCCATATCACCCAAAATGCGACATAATGATATCACCTCACACATAGCTCCATGTGAAGTACAATAATCTATATCAATAGATGAGAGAATAAAAACAATTTATTTCTTGATAATCCATGAGATTAGTCCATATTTAAGGTGAAATATGTATCCTAAGATTGACTTTCTATCATTAACATATCTAGCATAGTCTGAGTTAGTGTATCCCTATAAGAATAATTGAGTATTCCTCTTATGTTTCATACTATCTAAAGTTTACCTCAGACATGTCTCAAGACATGATTTTCTATAACCCAGTGACCTTTCTTTGGTTCCTACATGAATTTGAAGAGATATATTACAACAAAACATATATCTGGTCTGGTGTAAGTCAAGTAGATGAGACTTCCAATGAATTATCTATGGAGAGTTGCATCAACTTAAGGTAAGTAATGGAATCGAGAGAATTGTAAACATTTCTCCATTGGTGTTGAAAGAGGTTTATAATCTTACATTTTTCACTTTTCTAGAAGTGTCTTGGCATATTTTATATGGGAGATAAAAATGTGATTTTGTTTCTACCATATCTACGAGCCAAGATAGTAGTGGAGTAGCCCCAAATCAATCATGTCAAATGATATTTTGAGGTTATTCTTCACAATATCAACCTGATATTTTGAACTTCTAGTGATCACAAGATCATGTACATATAAAACAAGACTGATGATTTATGTTCTTACCTTATTTATGTATACGTTATAATCTGAGGGCCTAAGGGTAAAACCATGTTGCAAAAGGTGATCATCTATCTTGATGTACCATGCCTTAGGAGCTTGTTTCAATCCATATAGTGATTTGATGAGATGGCATACCTTTTTAGGATGATTTTCATCAATAAATCCTTCTAGTTGGGTCAGGTATACTTCTTTGAGATCATTATTTAGGAAATCACTCTTGACATCCATCTACTAAAGTTTCCATTTATTCTATGCTGTCAGTGCACAAACAACTCTGATGGTCTTGATCTTTGCAATGGGTGCAATGTTTTCTTGGTAGTTAGTACCTTCTTTCTAAGTATATCTCTTTGCCACAAGTCATGATTTATGTTTCTCAATGGATTTTTATGCCTTATATTTAGTTTTGAAAACCCATTTATAGTGTATGGCTTTTTTTCCTATAGGAAGATTGACAAGTTTCCAAATCTGATTCTGCATGAGTGAGTCATACTCAACATCCATGCCATTCTTCTATTATAGCTGACTTATTATTTTTATAACATTATCACATTTGGAGATATCAATTAATGTACTCATGAGTGCAAAATTTACCTCATTTCTTATCTTATTCCTCATTCTAACTTTGAATGAAGTATGGGAGTCTTTGATGATGCTTTGTACCCTCTTTGGATGGGAACTCTACTGCTGATGTGAAGAACTACTTTGCTAATGTGAAGAACTACTTGGTGGATTTTCTAATTTTCTAAGATCAACATACTTCTCCCCTTGTAGCTCATCTTCTCTATGATATGTCTCCTCATCATCTGACTTGGATATTAATTGGTGAGAGATGGTTGGTTGTTGATTCTTGTTTTTGCATCATTGAGTCAAAGGATGACTCATCAAAAACCACATCTCTACTTTTTTAAATTTTCTTCATCTTGGGATTCTTGAGATGGTATACTTTTGAGGTAGTGATATACCACATAGGATGCAAAAGAGTGTTTTTGACTTGAATTTCTTTATTTTTTGAGCTGGGACATACATATATGTTGTGTAACCGAACACTCATCAAATTATGCTTAGACATGTAGGGAGCAGTCAAATTCTATTTGATGCCTTGTTAGTTTAGGAATGCCAATAACTTATTTGATGTGAATTCCCCCCATCAATATGAGTGGAGTTGAAGAAGAGCTTTTCTGGTCTCTTTCATAACTTACTGATAGAAGACTGGAAATGATGAAGGGCCTCACTCTTCTTCTTCATGAAAACCAATTATGTTTTCTAAGAGTATTCATCCAAAAATAGTTGGAAGTACTTGTATCCTAAACATAAAGCAAGTAATAATCCATTCAAACTGGTATGAACAACCTCCAAACATTTCTTGGCATGAAAGGAACTTGCCTTGAACAGATCCCTATGTTGTTTACTTGCAAGACATCCAAGGCAAATGGGAAATGAACAAAACAACTTTATAAATCCATGTACAATCCCTTTTTAACTTAGCTAAAACAAAGATCCAATCGATAGGTGACCATAGTGGTAGTTCTAAAAAGTAGTAGATTCTATTGTAGAGGTAGATAGAGCTACTACATAATATGAAACAACATATAAAGAAAATAATTTATCATTCAAAAAGCTCTAGTAAGACCCATACCTTTTCATGAGATAAAGCAAGACTTGATGCCAATATCAACAAAAAACTCCACCTTTAGGTGATGATTCAAAATTTGACTAACTAATAAGAGGTTGGATGTTAATATAGGAACATATAGTACTTTTGAGAGTGTACGTTTTCATGTTTTGAGAGAAATGGTGACTTGGCCTATTCCATCTACAACATACTCTTTATCATTGGTGATCCTAACCCAATATCTAATGGGTTGGTCTGTCAGTGAATCAAACAGCTTCCTATCACCTAACATGTGTTTAATGGCACTTGAGTCTATCAAACATATATTCCTTATCGGTTGTGAGGTCTGGGAAACTAACACTAACTTCTTATGTGCATTATAATTATGTTCTTCAGGTGTTTCCCCATCAGATACATTATCTTGTTGAGATATGAGATGTCCCTTTTGTTTCCACCAGTGGGGATGTCTTTTTGATTTTTGAGAATCATTGCATCCTAATGTGCTTTCTTTAATGGAAGTCCCTTGTTTCAAGATATTATACTAATCATCATCTATGTCACGAGTATTTGTTTCATAGATGTGACACCACCTCTTCAATTTTTGTTGCTTTTGTTTCTATGGTTGATTTTATATAGGTCCCTTGTGAGACTTCTATCCTTGTTATTGCTTTGAGATAAGAGATATATATTGAAACTCACCCTAGAATAAGTCGATAGCTTCTTCTTACTATAGTAGGTTCACGAGTTATTTGAGTGACACTATCTATTTGGAGACATTCAAGGTGTGACAAAAACTCTAAATTGGTAAGGGAGTGCTCTTAAGGTGATTTGGATCAATATTTGGTCATCTACCATCTCATCGAGTGATGATAATTCTATTCATAGCTCAGCCACTCAACATAAGAATTCCTCAACTTTCTCGTCAAACTCAAAAAAGAGTGTGTGAATTCTTGACTATAGATGGATGATCTTTATCTCATTTTTTGCCTCATAGACGGTTGCTAATTTATCTCATGTTTTCTTTATTCTATCTGTATCCCTAACAAATAGTTGCATGTCATCAACGATTATAAACCTAATCAACATCAAGGCATTAAAATTAGTCATTTCATATTTTATGAGCACATTGAGATCAGTAGGAAACTACATAGTTCCTATGATGATGCCCCATAATCCTTCAAACTAAAGGATGGTTTGCATTGCCATTTTCTAGGTGGCATAGTTTGACCCCTTGAGAAATTGGGCATGTGATAGAAGTAATTTTGGATCAAACATTATAAATAAAAATATTTTATCTTATTTTTATGAGAGAGAAATACAATTATTTTTACTTGCTGATGGGAAACTCAAGCTTGGAGATGATCACAATAATTACGTGCTGAGAGACAAGGATGCTTTCTAGGGTGTTCAACCTCATATTCACAATCTGTGTCTTAGCCAACTTCATTTTTTGCTCATATTCTCCTTTATTGGTAGCATACATCAAATAATAAATATTTGAAAGGTCCTTTATAGATTAGCTCCTTGAAATGAAGGTTACCATAGTCACAGATGGCTTCTAGCAAGGTAAAGTAGAAATTAGAGCTCTCTCGAGCATCATGATGGTTTTCTATGATATGCTTATCTATTTGGTGGTTTTTAGCAGTTCCAATAGTGTCCTTCACACTAGACATATATGGTGGTCTCACTCATGTCTCAGCTCTACAGGATCTCTTTCTTGGTGTTTGGATACTACAATGACCTCTTCTTTATTGGGTGGTTTGTAATATTCAACATAGGCAGCTTTTTTCTTTGTAAAAAAATTATCTGCCTTTACTCCCTTCACTTATTTTGAATCTAATAGCCTTTAAAAATATAATGGCTCATGATTATCAGGCTCAGGTGTCTATATATAAATTGACCTCACCTGTGGGTATAAAATCCCTACCAATAGGCATCTTCTCCTTTTTTAACATTTGGGATTGTGAAAAATGATTATAACGCCATCCACCATAGACTTTGGTGTGTCTACTACAACTATATATATGACCAACAATAATATATTATAGCACTTTTCTACATAGTTTTGTGTTGCTTATAGCAATGACTAGATGGCCTTAGAACCTTGTGGCCCATTGGCCATGCCTTGGACCCTACAACTGTGCAATTCATGACAAAGTGTTGCTTCTAAAAATTTTGTTATACATCATTGCACATCCTAGGTAATTCCACTCTTCTACAGCTAAAACACTATTCTCTTTCCCACTTTGTTGCATTATAGGTTTGTATTGAGACCTTTTTTTAGGATTTAATAGCTTCCAAAAATGTTTCACCATACACCATGCTTCTGCACTCACTCTAGGCATCATGGCTCTAATACCAAACTATTGAAAGTATTAACTTGATGTATTATTCATGAAAATAAGGCTGAATATTTACATGACAAATTACTAAAAATATGGTAATAGACTTCCATAATGGGAGGAGACTAGAGAATTTGTAAAATAGAATTTGTAATAACTAATACCCAAAAATAATGAAATATATCCTAATCACTATATCTTATGCTAACATTTCTACGGAAATCAGGGTGTGTTAAATCTTGTCAAGAATCCATGATTTCATAAGAGGACCAAACACATTAAAGTCCAATGCTAATATATTTGAAAACAAGTTTTGAAACACCAAATTCAGCTCCAATACTTCCCAAAAGATTCATAGATAGCAGATATACTCACAAATGTTTATGGTAAGGTGAAAATAAAAGGGGGAATGTTACCTTAGCTAATTATTTATCCATTACATTGATTTATTAACAGCTGTTAAGTAGAATAATCATAATGTCTTGTACATAGTTTTCTATCAGGGAGATGTTTACAGTTGTAATAATTGTTTTCTATATTGTATTTATAATATTTGCCATCTTGAATCAATTATTCAAACATTTCATTGTTATAATATTATGTTGAAAATGTTTCATTAATCTATGGTTTTCTTCCCTACTTTGCCTTGATGTCTTTATAGGTGGAAATAAATCTTAGCACAATTATTTGTAATGGATCGTACACTTTGTGGAGTCAGTATTGTCAAGATCCTTGAAATGCATAATCACCAGTATGTATAAAATTCTAGTGTTTTTTATGGTGTAGGATATGCCATAAATAAAAATGTTGAGGATCATCAATATATTTTCCTTGGTTACACTGTGATGCTGTATTTTTATCTCAAACTCAGGTGAAGTATCCTTGTATTATAGGGATTATTTTAGGTTATTTAGTTGTAAAAAAAATATTGTTTTACCTTACACTAATCCTTCATCCAAGTATCATAAACTCACAAGGCATGTCAGTTTATCAAGATAACATATCAATGATTTTGTTTGAAAATTTCACTTCATGGTTTAAAGTGAAATCATGTAATGAAGCTTGTGATGTATTGTGGATGTTTTTTTAAAATGTATGATGATGTTTTGTAAATTAGGAAAGGATATACAACATATAATGCATTCACATATTTAAACTAAATGTTAATGGAATTATGATATGTTTGTTCATGTAACTCCTTGATCTATAGTAAGGTTAATAATGCATGTTGATACAATATTATGTTTATTAGAATACCAAGACTAATCATATATATCTTTTAAATCATGATTTAGTGTGTTTATAATCTCATCATATATATATATATATATATATATATATATATATATATATATATATATATATATATATATATATATATATATATATATATATATATATAATAAATGGATGCTTAGGGTTAAAATTAGATGGCAATCTTGTGTTGGTAATGAGGGATAAGATGTTTAAGTACAATTACTTTATTTTTAACCTTGTTATCTTATGCAAATGGATCCACCAGAATCATTGATCTAGGGACAAGTAACATTTATAGTATATTACATTGTATTTTAATGTTATGTATTTCTTGATCATATTTCATGTTTACATTCACTTTTTATGCTAATAATGCTACTTGTAAATGAGTACTCAAGTTAGTTTTGGTAATGACCACTGATGCGCTATTGTAAATATTTAAGACAACACTAGGTTCCTATAATAATGTCTAAGTTAAATGTTCTTTTCAAACTTTCATTTATTTTTATATGTTCTAATCTTTCTTATAGTAAATAAACCCTTAAGTCCTATCATTTTTAAAATCACAAGGTACTTGTAGATTGAAGAGTCTCAATTTTGTTCATGAATTTGGGCACACTTAGTGTTATTATAATATCTAAGGGAATCAAGGATTTAAACTGTAAGATTCAGAGCTTTTAGGCCTATGTCATTCTTATGGAATTTAACATACCCTAGTTAATATATATTACTAGATTAGACAATAAAAATATATTGTTTGGCTTACTTATTATGTTGTATTATAAATAACCTAATTCTCATATATAATTTTTATTTTGGATATAATTATTAATGTAGTTTGTATATATTATAAACTCAATATCTTAATATTTGCTTATGTATTTTTGCATTTTGATGTATTAGCTTAATTCAGTTGGACATGCATTTTTAAAATGGCTCCTAGAAATGAAAATTAGAATGTAGATGGTAAATGACAGTATACACGGAAAAAATTATTAAAATAAGTTTTTGTCTAACATAATTCAAAGTGCAATGACAACCATTTAGAGGTTGGAAAACATTATAGATAAGAAGAACAATAATTTTATTATGGAGTGTAAGAAGTTACATAGTACGAATCTCACACTCCAGCATGAGAAGTTGGACTTGAAAAAAAGTGTGTCAATTTTGATATTGTCAATTCATACATGAAAACACTCTTTGACTACATGGGAGAGATATTCAAGGCCCTAAAAATAAATTATGATGGAATTATTTTAATCTATGAATAAGAGCTAAAAAATTAGAATCAAGAGTGGGAAACTATGTGTGAGTAAGTTCAATGGATGAGGCTAGGTACCAATGGCATTTTAGCAACTAAAAATGAGGATTAGTTATGAACATTTACTTTTGTGACTGATGTATTATGTTTACTTATGGAGTTTTATAGATATCTTGTTCAAACATTAGAAAAGTGAATTAAAATAACTATGGATTTCAATAAATTTTAATAGTGAACATTTTTGTATTTAATTTTGTGTCTCTTCTACCTTGAAAAAAGTGTTTCACAACATTTTGTCTAAGTTTAGCTATCTAATGTTGTAAAAAAGTGTTATGTCAGTTTTCTATAGTTACACTTTGTCTCAATTTAGCATTATCTAACAAGATAAATGAAATGTTTTTATAATTGTAATGATAAGTGCTAGCAGTTACTCCAATATTATACATTCTAATGTATAAATATAGAAAAATTAAAATTTTGTTGTCATTAAGGGTGTATTAAATAGTGTGTAATTTGTGAGCTTGCCTTAACCAATGCACCTATAGTAATAATTAATATGCATTGCAACCTACCTTTGTTCTTAAAAAAAAAATGAAGTTGTGTAACATCATGAAGATATAAACTGTAGATGTGTTTATTTGAACTTGCAATGGCATTGTTAAGGATCTCGCTCCTTACCATTGATACAATAAATTATGCATTTCACCTATCTTCATTAATAGAGAATTTTTTTACTATTTATTTTATATAGCACCTCAATATCCATTATTTAAAAACTTTTACTATCAATGATGTAAATTTGCATATTTTTTGCTTAGTAGATTGTTATGTCAAAGATATCCACTTTGATGATTGTTTTTCTGATTCATTCAATTTAGTTTTTTATGATTTATTTTTCTAATAACTTGATGAAGGGGTTCATAATGGGAGCAATTTCCTTTTATTTATTTTTTTATGATATTTGTGTTAATTGGCCCCCAATAATACATCATGTATCAAGAAAATCAAGTTCATGGTGTTCAATTTCATCTAACATTCATCATTAATTCCTAAAATTGACTAATTGACTCAATATGTCAGTAAATATGTGCTAGTTTATCCCCAAATCATATCCTAGATTCGTATTTAGGTTAAATGGGTTCAAATTGTTCCCAATTACCTTCATGTAAATGCATTTGTGATAAAATTAAGGTTTTAGGTTTAGGGTTATAATAGTTGACTATTCGGATTGATATGTAAGGAAATATGAGCTAATTTAGCCCCAAATCACATCTTAGACTCACAGGTAGGCTTAATGGGTTCATATTATCCCTAATTACCTCCATGTAAATGAAATTGTGATAAAATTAGGGTTTAGGGATTAGAGTTAGCATGTTAGGATACAAGATACAATTTAGTCCTTTGAATCACAACCTAGACTTGTATTTAGGTTCAACAGGTTCATATTTTTGTCAATTAATTACACTCATATCTGTATTTGTGGTAAAATTATGGTCAAGTGAGCCATAAATTAGGTTCATCTGGATCAATTTAGCCTAAATCATGTCTCTAATTGCACTAATTGACTAATTGGATCAATTCATGACATAATTAGAGTTAATTCAGCCCCAAATCACATCTTACTCTTGTAGTTAGGCTGAAGGGGCTTAAATAGCCTCTTATTCCTCTTTGATCTATTGAGTCAACAATTTAGTTCATCATATGATGACATTATGGTCAATTTCACTCTAAATCATATCATATACAATTTAAAATAATTTAATGTGCCTCAAATTTTTTTAAATTATATCACTAATTGCACCTTTTGTCTAATTAGCTCAATCTATGATAAAATCAAAGTCAATTTATCCTCAAATCAAATTGTATAGTCAGTATTAATTTGAAGGGCCTCATATTCACCCTAATTTCATCCAAAATTGAACCAATCAATTACTCTATTCATTATATGATGACATTTAAATTTATTGAACCCAAATCTAGATCCTATACATGTCTAATTTGTATATGTGATTGAATGAAATAATTTTTTGATCTATTCTCTAATGAAGTTGGCTCTGATAGAGACCCAAATCACATTTTATAGTCATGGACGTAGGTTGAAGGGGCTCAAATTAGCTCCAATTGCCTTCATATTTAACCATTGGACTATTTGGCTTATTTATTTATGACATTGGTGTCAACATGCTGAAATTAAATCCTTTATAGTCAAAATTAGGTTCACAAGGCTGAAATATTCTCAAATTTTATCGTTGATTTCACCAATTCATTCAATCTAAGCTAATTTTGCATTAAATCACATCCTATACACAAAATTACTTTTAAGGAGCTAAAATTGATCATAATTTCCTCCATCATTACAATAATTGACTCATTTATATATTTTTAATGAAATTAGGCCTAGTTGAACCCTAAATCATGTTATATAGTCTAAATTATGATAGTAAACAAAAATTCACAAAAATTTCATCACTTTATCTAGGATGTCTTTTTTTTGGTAGTGTATATCATGAGACATTCCACTTTGAAATAAAATAAATAAATTATAAATGTGAACTAAATAAGTTTATATCATGATATGTAGATAAGTATAAACATGCATGAGTAGACTAAATTTGTATTTTTAATGATATGTTGACATAATGCATACACATTACAACACATTCACATATGAATAGACTAAATTTATTTTTTGATACTATGTCAACATAAAAAAAATTCATTAAAGCTTGTACATGATATGCTTTGTTTGAATTCAAAAACTAAGCATTGAGGCTCAAAAGTGGATTGGCTTCTTGAGCCAAAGCCTTTGACATGTCAACACACAACCTAATCATATATTTCTTATATAAAATCACAAAATTAAACTTCCATCACCAAATACACTATTACTTTCAATGAAAAAATTCATCAAATTATTATCATGATGATGACCAAGCTCTCTTTTTCCCAAATATTTTATTTTTATAATTTTTTTAATATATTAATGTTTCAATCTCTGTTGATTTCTATCTATAGATTTTCTAGGCCACTACATGCTTTAAATATACATGCCTATATATGTTTGTGTATCTTTTATTTTAATGGGTAGAAACAAATGTGTTTGTGTGTGTGTGATTAAAAACTAGGCCTAATTATACATGCATTAAAAAAATATCATTTATTTTAGGGTTAGTGAGAACTGCACGACTGGCTATCCATTTTTTTGTCAATTTTCATGATCTATTTACATTTAAAATTTTAAAAATTCATTGAAAATTTAATAAAATATATCTTCCAAAATAGATGATCTTATCTAAATTTTAACCAAATGTTTTAAACAATATTAAATGATGCTACAAAAATGAGATGCTGTATAATGTCTATTTACTCTACTTTCCTAAAAACTTTGAGTTCCTAGTCAAATTTTATATGTTTGACATAGTTATCTTCAACAATGTTTTTTTTTTAATTAACTTTTGGAAACTAGACTTAAAATGCTAATGTTCATGTTCTTACACCATCCTAAATTTTTGAATGTAGCCATCTCAAATTATCTTTGGAAGTTAATATTTATCAATGTTTAGGAAAAACATATCCATGTGTAGGCCCCTTTTTATCCCCCAACTTTTTTCACTTGACCGTATTACTGTACTCTATGATAGAAACTATGTTTTTGAGAAATCATACATGCTAATATGTGGCTACAAGAGTAGTCGTAAAGTGTGATTGGTTGATCTAACCACTCCAACATACAAGAATATAAAAATATAATAATTTATTGATAGAATCCAATGTGTGAGATGGATGTTTTCTCTAAGATATGCTATTTATGCAAATTCCCATAAATTATGGATGTAATTTTTCAATTTTATAATTCCTCTTATTAGATGGTTTTTTATTTTATGGTATCTTAATTGATGTAATTTCCCTTGTTTGAGATGTATGTTTATCTTACAATGATTCAATTACCCATGTTCGAGATGCATGTTTATCTTACATTGATGCAATTACCCATGTGTGATTTATATTATTTAGTTATAGAAATGATGGAGTATTACTTGGTTTTTAAAATTTGTAACATGTCTGGTGGATGTTTTCTTAAAAACATCTCCTTATTAATGATTGATCATCGATTGGTTATTATGTTGAAATACCTAATTTTTAAGATTCATCTTATTTGAGATGCATTATATTCCTCCTTGTGTACCAAATTCATGAATGATGCAAAAACATAATTATGTGAATGTTTTTATATTGATGTGATACCTCTTATTTGAGATGCATTATTTTCCTCCTTTTGGCCTAACTTAATTTGTGAAAAATAATATGTGAGATAAATAACCCAAAATTTGGATCCTCTCAAATGGAATATAATGCACACATTATTATTATTATTCCTCCTTGTGTTTGCTTTCATGCATGAAGGAAAAGATTGATATTTTCTTGGGTGTACTAGAGGTTAGAGGAATCCATGAGAGTGTTGAGGAAGGGTGATATGTCTAAATTATACTATTATTAATCTCATATAATCCTAGAGTTATGAGATATATGGTTAATTATAAGGGATAGATGCCAACTATTGATGAAGACAAATGCAACCAATGATATTATTTGATTTTTTGAATCTTCCATTCATCTTGTCAAATGGTTAACTAATTTTAATATGTTATGATGATAGATATAATTTTCATCCTTAATATTAAAACCCTTATTTTTTATTAATTGATGCATAACTTTTCTTATCCAGTAGTACTTACTATTATCTCTTGAATAAGCATCACCTTTACTTCGGCCAATGATTAAGTATAAATCCTAGTTGGGACTATTAATTGAGATATTTTATATGATTATGGACCATGGTTATTAATTTAACATTTGATTAATTAATGTTAGATCACACAAAAATATATAATGATTATAGTTTTGATAAACATTTGATTATTATGATTAGTTTATATGCCTTCGTAACATAGAGGTATTGTGATGAGCTTTGTTTTTTAGTTGGAAACATAAGTCTCCAAATGGATTATAATGTTATTATATACTAATAATGAGATTCTTTGGTAATGGTTTTATTACATTCTATTAGGTGGTTATTTGAGTTGACACAAGTGGGAGCTCAAGAAATAGAGATCCAAATGTGATCATGGATCTCGATAATGGTATGGATGATGGTAGTGACCCAATATATAATGGTTTATATGGAAAATTGGCCACATGGACACTTGGCACCTAAGTATTTTGTATTATTAATAAAAGTGAATAAATTATATTAAATGTGGATAATAACACATGAGACAATGAGAATGGAAAATGTTTTTTGAGATAAAAGCTTAGGACTATTAAGGTATAAACATGACAACTTGAAAAGGCCACATAATTATATATCATATTTATGATCTCCATGTAAATGATTGTTTTGAATTATCATTGACTGAATCATAAGCCATGTACTGTCAGTTATGATGGATAAATTTTTCACATAAAATTAATAAGGTGACTCGTGAAGAATTAAAAGTAATGTGGACTATGGAAAGAAAACATAGTTGTCCCAATAATAATAAATTAAATGTGGATATGACTAGAAGCAACCAAAAGGAGATCATATGGTAGATAAATTATAAGTATTAAAGAATAAAAATAAATGAGATCTATTAGCTGACCAAAAAGGTCATCTAAGAAAATTAATGACCTTCACCTAAAAATCATTATAGATGGATAATTTTTTAAAGGAATTGATCAAATTGAAGTAAGAGGTATCAAAAATATTGGAATCTAAAAAGTAATTTATTTTTAAATACAATGAAGGATTGACAATGTGAAACTCTACTATAATTTCACATTGGCATACAGTGGATATCTACATATAAATAATAGCTACGCATAGTACTATATATGATGACTTGGAGGAAATGTTGGTATAATGAACCCACTATCCTTTATGAATCAAACACAATGCCCACTATATCTCCTTGTAAACTTCGAACAAGTCAGAATCCTGTGAATCAATGGAAGTGTGGGTCTCAAAAATGTAATTTTATATTATGATTCAGTTCTATTGATATCAACTACTTGTGATTCAATAGAACATAATTTTAAAGGGTCATGAAAATATAAAATGAATCTAATTTTAACTTTATGGTCACGTGTTTCACCTCAAAAGTGATGATGTATTTTTTGTGAAATCTATGAATTTTGGTGATGAGGGTCATTGAACCTTATCATTTAAATAATATAAATTCAGATTTGGTGCCCAAAACAATATGCAATAGTTAAAATAAGTCTTCTATATAACATTTCTTATTTATTGTAAATGAAAGTCACACACAATTCAATCAATCCTAAATTTTTGATGTCAAACCAAAACTTAATTAAATCAAATCCAATTAAGTAAAATAGGAATCAAATGAAAATTATTAAACTAGAAAAAACCTAATTTCACTAAATCTTAACATGTAACACATGCCTACAAATTTGTCTAAGCAATCAATAATGATGAAACTTTTTACTTAAATTAAAATGGAAAAGAAATAGTTCTAATCTAGAAATACCATAAAATTATGTCTTTATTCCTCATGTTGAAATTAGGACTATCAACCTAACAAATCATTTTAAAACTTGATTTGTTTTATTAACAAATAAATACAAACCTTCACTTTATTATGAGAGAGAGTGGATATTTCTAGATTCACAGATCCACTATCCTCTATATTTTTGGATAGAACCATGCATGATCAAATTTGATTTCATTTTGATGTCTCCAACAACTTGTGGCTATATATTTTTAACCTAAAAAGAGTTGTAAATGAACTATCATCTATTGTATTTTTATAAATGTATATTCTTGGGAATACTATATCTAATATTAAAAAATTAACTCAATTTTTTTTTTCAATATTATTATTAACATTCATGTGTACATTAATGGAATTATATTACTCAAGATATACCTATATAAAACTTGTGAGCTATGATATATGACTTTCAGTCTCTAGGTCTAGGCTATTGTTTATCTCTAGAGCCATTTTTTTTAGGTACTCTAAAGTGAATCTTTTGAGCATCTCTGGAGCTATATTTCTATGGGACTCCAGAGATGTTAGAAGAATATAGAACTAGTTTAATATGGGTGTCCAAATTTTTTAAAGGTCTTTGTAATTAGTTTAGAAAGTCTCATAGATTTGGTATTTGTATGCCAAAACTCTGAGATCGATATTAACAATTCATTCCATCCTGCATATAAAATATTTGAAATCAGTTTCCCAAGAATAATTAGACATAGTTAAAAATTTATACTAAAATGAATTCTAAAGAATAAAAAAAATATATATCCTATATTTACTCTAAATAAATATAAATTATTAAGATTACATTTAAGTCTCATATATATATATATATATATATATATATATATATATATATATATATATATATATATATATATAGAGAGAGAGAGAGAGAGAGAGAGAGAGAGAGAGCGAGAGAGAGAATGATGCGGTCAATTGAAGACACACAAGGAATTATTTTATATAGAAATAACATTGGTGGCTTCTTTTCCATGGATTTTTTAGCATGAAACATTTTAAGATACAATTAATACCTCTATGCTTATATATATAATTCAACTTCTTCACATATCTATTCTCATCTAGTTGTAAGGAAGAGCTCTGGTTTGAGTAACCAAGTCATAAATTTCAATGGAGAAAACAAGGAAAGGATGTTCCATGAAGCTGAAGATGGAAATTGTGGGAGCCACAAATATTGCACTTCATCCTAGCTGTAAAGGTAGTTTGTTTATTAGATATCATCTAAACAGGTAGCAGTGAGTAGAAATGAGGTGGAGGCATCCTTAGATCCAAAATGGAGAGAAAAGTTATACTTGGAATATGGTGGGAAATATATTAATGAATTATTAATGGCATTAATAATGGAATGTGGGATAATTATGTTTCAAGTGAGGTGGAGAATAAGAGTATTTGAAAGATTAAAGAGAAAAGTGGTTGGACAACTTCAAGTGTCATGGGAGGAGTTATTTTCATCTCCCATGCTTTCAATAAAAAATTGTTTTCCATTGCAATTGCAAGTGGAGGGAAACATAATTATATCACATGATCTTCATTTGTCCACTCCTACTTTAGAGATTGTTTTCTATAAAAGATGCTGCTTATTTTCTTGTTTTTTATGAAGATGTGGAGGACACATGTGCATGGATTTTTTGGGGCAATGGTGAAGTCATGAAGATGGCTTGTAGGGCCAAAACATTATGTGTGACCTGATAAATCCTAGGTCAAGTCAAATCCATCTTTCTACTCCTCCAACCCCATGCATAAAAGGGAAAGAGAGAAATACCTAAGAGAAGGGTGTGATTCTTTTTATTCATTTTTCTAATGTATAATAAGTATTATTAATAATTTATGATTTTATATTCAAAATGAAGCGTTAAATGATATATATATATATATATATATATATATATATATATATATATATATATATATATATATATATATATATATATATATATATATATATATATATATATATATATATATATTTCATTTAACGCTTCATTTTGTATATATTTCTTTGAAGTGATTGAGATCCAATGATATTTTATAATAAATTAATGTTTATATGTACATAATTTTGTTGAGTATCTTCATATATATAATATTTTAAAATTATCATGAGCTAAATTAAAATTTTCAACATGGAGATATTTATTAAGGTTTGAAGAAATATAAAACCATACACAATTGTTTTTTTCTCAATAAAGTCATTTTTAAACTACACAACATTGGTTAATAAAACTTCCTTAAGGAAGTTGTAGATAATAGGATAAATCATCTACAAGAATCTTAAACTTTAAAGAACACATGTGCTCAAACCAATGAATCTATATTTTTTAACACTTCTTTTTGGAATATATTAATCTTATAATAGTGAAAATCATAATAATGTCTCCCACTTTTTTCCTCTTAGAATAAAACTAGACATTGAATTTTAGACATTTTAATAATCAACAAACAAGAGGGCCTTTAGAGGTCCAATTATTCTAATTAGAATAGTGTGGTATCTAGCGTGATAATCAAGTTCTAGTGTTTGCATTTGTACCTTTTATTTTTACCTCAACTCTTCCAATTACCTTGGTGTCTTTTTCTTTTACTTTTTCCTTTTCTTTGAAAAAATTCCATCACCTATGACTAGACAAAGAATAATTTGATTCCTTTTGATAATGGGGATCCACATAGAAATTTAATTCCCTTTTATGGTGGGGGACCCAAAAAATAATTTTATTCCTCTTACCTTCATCATGGAAATGAATAATGATTTAGAGAATGTCTGTGGGGCTAGAATTCTAAAAATACCATAAAAATAAACATTATATAAAGACATGTTGCTTATTGAGTGAATAATGTGTATGTCTTATAGTGCGTAGGTGTTATGTATATTATATATATATATATATAATCATATATATTATTCTTCTGATATGTGTTCTTATTATGTGATGCAAACCTATGTTATATGTTGTATGATTATGTGATGCAAGACAAAATATGCAATATTAATATATCAAGAAATCCAATATAATTACCTCAATATTTTCATTTTTGATGCAATTATAGGGTTGACTTACCATATGTAGCATCCTATATAATTGAATGAGCCATAATTTAGGTTCCCAAGGTTTCAATTTAGCCTAAATCACATGTTTAATTATACCAATTGACTAATTAGATTAATTCATGAGTAATTTAGGCCCAAATCAGATCTCTAATTGTACTAATAGACTAATTGGATCAATTCATGTCTAATTTATCCCAAAATCACATCTTGATCTTGTGTAGTTAGGTTTAAAGGGCTCAAATTCACCCCTATTTCCTTCTAGGATTAAATGGTGGAATTTATGCTTTGTTTTGTTATGATGTTGGTTTGGTGGATAATTTTAAAATTTATTGAAAATTTTAATCCATGAATACATTAGTATTTTTATTGGTAGGGACTGATAACATAATGCAGTTTATTGTGAATATGAAGGATTGAAAATTGACATAAAAATAATCAAATTTGTATATATAAAGGATGTGAAAATAAAACCATTAATTTTAATATTTATGAATTGATTAAAATAACAAAAGCTTATAACAAAAAAATACATAAACTATATTTATAAACCTGAACTCAATATTATTTTTTGTAAATACGATAATAAATAAGTTGCTTAAGTACATGTTAATATTCACATGTTTTTTTATGTTTTATTTATCCATTAGACATGCATGCAACATGTACTCATGAGGATATGACCATAAAACTTGTATATCAAACCCGATTTCATCATAATTATTTCTCATTCAAACTTAAATTGTAATAATCAACTCTTCATCAATAACTTTAATGTTCCCTAATTTTATCTAAATAATGTGATTATTGCATTACTGGCATGGGCCCTTAGTTATAAAATAATCAATAATATTGGAAAGAGGCAATTCTTTCAAGGATTTTCAACTCTTTTGGGAAGATTATTTATATCTCTTATGAAAATCATAGTAAGAAAAAAATTGCTTATGCAAAAAACTGTAATATAAAAGATGTGTGAAAGAATCTTCCTAAAAGAGTATGGTAAAAATATATAAAGGGAGATATGTTTGTACACCCTCTTGATTATAATAAAATCCATTTTTATGCTTGATTTCCCAAAACTATAATAGGTTAACATGAAATTTTATCCTCGATATAACTACCAAAAATAAGAATTTCAGACTATTAGTTTTTGAAAGTCAACATTTCCTCTATTTCTAAAAGTAGCTACAAAAGAAAAAGAAAAAAACTTATAGTTTAAATAAATTGAGAGGTTAATGAGGTCTTGTTGTGGAACCACAAATAATAGTTCTCACATAGTGCCAATGGGGATATATTGCAACATAGGATCAACATGTATATGAATATCTTTTATTTCATTTTATATTTGTAATTGATAAAATAGTAACAATTCATTCAATGCAAAAAATAAACAAACATTTTTTGTGAAGAAGGTGTTAGAACACTATATTTATGTCTTCTTTTCTAAGTTCCCAAAAAATTAAGAGCATGGTTTGTCAAATAAATTAGGGATACATATGGTAAACTACTAGGTGAGGGAAATTTTGTTAATAAAAACATAATTTGAATAATAGATAATTCTAATGTGCAAAATTATTTAAACTTATAAGATATTTGTATGAACCCGTGAAACTTTTATACTTTTTAATATCAAATTATTCATTCAATATCCAATTGACATTGGTAGTTACTGATATCCAATTTGATTGATTTTTCCAATAAAACTCCCTTTATCAATTGCATTGGTTATTATCACAGCTCTTACATAATCTTCAATATTATTGATGATATGTCCAACCATTTTTAATATATTATCATGTTAGAGTAATGTTGGTGGTTTTCCATGTTGTTTTAATCATTATAATTATGGGTCAAATGGGGTGTGGGAATAAGATACCTTAAAAGGCTATTTATTTGTTGATATAGGATTAGTAACCAATGCAGTGCACCTATCAATTTGGATTAGGAAAGAAACCAATTCATGAAACATTCACTTTGGTATAATTAATGTACCTATTGAAATTATATTATTGTAATAGTAAAATATTTTTAAATCTTAACACATATTTTTTAGCATAGCTAATTAGTTATCTATTACAATATTTTATTATCATCCATTAAGTAGCATAATCATAACATCTTGTAGAAAATTTTGTATCAAGTGCAGGTTTACAGTTGTAATAACCAAAAAAATTATATATCAAACCCCATTTCATCATAACTACTTCTCTTTCAAACTTAAATTTTAATAATCAACTCTTCATCAATAGATTTGATGTTCCCTAATTTTATCCAAATACTGGTATTATTACATTATTGGCATAGGCCCTTAGATATACAATAATCATTAATTGTGGGAAGAATAAATTTTTTCAAGAATTTGGAACTCTTTCAAGAAAGTGATTTGTATCTCTTATAAAAATCTTATTATGAATAAAATTGCATATGCCAAAAATTAAAATCTGATAGATGTGTGAAAGAATCTTCCTAGAAGAGTATGGTAAAAATATCTAGAGGGAGATATGTTTGTACACCCTCTTAATTATAATAACCTCCTTTTTGAAGCTTGATATCCCACAACTGTAATAGTTTAACATGAAATTTGAGCCTCAATATAACTACCAAAAAGAAGAATTTCAGAATATTAGTGTTGGAAAGTCAATATTTCCTTTCTTCCCAAAAATAGATATAAAAGAAAAATATTATAGTTTCAAGAAATTGAGAGGTAAAAGAGGTATTGTTTTGGAACAACTAAAAATAATTCTCACATAGATGTTAATGGGGATATCTTTCAACATAGGATCAACATGTATATGAATATCTTTTATTTCATTTTTTATTTGTAATCAATGAAATAGTAATAAGTCATTCAATGTAGAAAATAAACAAACATTTTAGTGAAGAATGTGTTAGAACACTATATTTATGTCTTCTTTGCTAAGTTCCCAAAAAAATTAAAGGAATCTTTGGTCAAGGGAATTAGGGACGCATATTGTAAACTACTAGATGAGGGTGATTTTTTAAATAAAAACATAATTTGAGTAATACATAATTCTAATGTGCAAAATTATCTGAACTTATATGAGATTTATATGAACTTGTAAAAATTTTCTAGTTGTTAGGATCAAATTATTCATTCAATATCCTATTGACATTTTTAGTAACTAATATCCATTTTGATTTATTTTTCCAATAAAACTATCTTTATCAATTGCATTGGTTATTATCATAGCTCTTACGTAATGTTCAATAATATTTATGATATTTCTAACACTCTTTAAGATATTATCATGTTAGAGTAATGTTGGTGGTGTTCATGTTTTTAAAATAATTATAATTAAGGTTCAATTGGGGTGTGGGTATAAGATAGCTTAAAATCCTACATGTTTATTGATATGGGATTAGTAACCAATGTAGTATACCTATCGATTTAGATCAAGAAACTAATTTATGAAACATGCACTTTGGTAGAATTAGTGTACCTATTGAAATTATGTTATCATAAGAGTAAAATCTTTTTGATTCTTAACACATATTTGTTAGCATAGCTAATTAGTTATCTATTACATTATTTTATTAGCATCCACTAAGTAGCATAATCATAATGTCTTGTATAAAGTTTTGTATCAAGCAGAGGTTTACAGTTGTAATAAAAAACAAACTTGTATATCAAATGCAATTTCAACAAAACCATTTCTCATTAAAACTTAAAGTCTAATAATAAAATCTTCATCAATAGATTTGATGTTCACTAATTTTATCCAAATACTGGTATTATTGCATTATTGGCATGTGCCCTTAGATATCCAATAGTGATTAATTTTTAGAAGAAGAAATTATTTCAAGGATTTGGAACTCTTCAAGAAGATGATTTGGATCTCTTATAAAATTATTAGTAAGAAAAAGATTGCTTATGCCAAAAATTATAATTTGATAGATGTGTGAAAGAATCTTCTTAGAAGAGTAAGGTCAACATATATAAAGGGATATATGTTTGTATACCATCTCAGTTATAATAATATCCCTTTTTAAAGTTTGATGTCCCACAACTATAATAGTTTAACATGAAATTTGAGCCTCAATATAACTACCAAAAAGAAGAATTTTAGATTATTAGTGTTGGAAAGTCAATATTTCCTCTCTTTCTAAAAATAGATATAAAAGAAAAAAAATTATAGTTTAATGAAATTGAGAGGTAAAAGAGTTCTTCTTATACAACCACAAAAAATAATTCCCACATAGATGATAATATGGATATCTTTCAACATATGATCAACATGTATATGAATATCTTTTATTTCATTTTATATTTGCAATCAATAAAATAGTAACAATTTAATCAACTCAGAAATAAACAAAATTTTTATTGAAGAACGTGTTAGAACACTATATTGATGTTTTCATTACTGAGTTCCCAAAAAAATTAAAAGCATGTTTGGTCAAGTAAAGTAGGTATGACTATGGTAAACTACTAGATGAGGGTGATTTTTTTAATAAAAACATTATTTGAATAATAAATATTTTTAATGTGTAAATTTATCTAAACTTATGAGAGATTTCTATGAACCTATGAGAATTGTTTACTTGCTAGGATCAAATTATTCATTTAATATCCAATTGACATTGATAGTTACTAATATCCAATTTGATTGATTTTTCCTATAAAACTCCCTTTTTCGATTACATTGGTTATTATAATAGCTCTTATGTAATGTTGAATATTATTGATGATATTTTCAACCCTTTTTAAGATATTATCATGTTAGAGTAATGTTGGTGTTGTTCCATGTTTTTATAATCATGATAATGATGGTTCAATTGGGGTGTGGGAATGTGATACCTTAAAAGGCTATTTGTTTATTTATATGGGATTAGTAACCAATGTAGTTTACCTATCAATTTGGATTAGGAAAGAAACTAATTCATGAAACATGCAATTTGGTAAAATTAGTGTACCTATTGGAATTATGTTATCATAATAGTAAAATAATTTTGAGTCTTGAGACATATTTTTTAGATTATCTAATTAGTTATCTATTACATTATTTTATTAGCATCCATTAAATAGCATAATCATAATGTCTTTTATAAAGTATTGTATCACGTGGAGTTTTAAAGTTGTAATAACCAACAAACTTTTATATCAAATCCCATTTCATCAGAACTATTTCTCAACAAATTTAAAGTATAATAATCAAATCTTCATCAATAGACTTGATGTTCACTAATTTTATCCAAATACTGACATTATTGCATTATTGGCATGGGCCCTTATATATACAATAACCATTAATTTTAGGAAGAAGAAATTCTTTCAAGGATTTGAAAATATTTTAGGAGGATTATTTGTATCTCTTATAAAAATCTTAGTAAGAATAAAATTTCTTATTGTAAAAATTGTAATCTAATTGATGTGTGAAAGAATCTTCCTAGAAGTGTATGGTCAAAATATCTAGAGGGAGATATGTTTGTACACCCTCTTGATTATAATAACATCCCTTTTTAAATCTTGATATCCAACAAATATAATAGTCTAACATGAAATTTCAGCCTCAATATAACTACCAAAAAGAAGAATTTTAGATTATTAGTGTTGGAAAGTCAGTATTTCCTCTCTTTCTAAAAATAGATATAAAAGAAAATAGTTATAGTTTAAAGAAATTGAGAGGTAAAAGAGGTATTTTTTTGGAACCACAAATAAGAATTCCCACATAGATGCTAATGGGGATATCTTTCAACATAGGATTAACATGTATATGAATATCTTTTGTTTCATTTTATATTTGTAATTGATGAAATAGTAACAAGTCATTCAATGCAAAAATTAAACAAACATTTTAGTGAAGAAGGTGTTAGAACACTATATTGATGTCTTATTTATTGAGTTCCCAAATAAATTTAAAGTATGGTTGGTCAAGGAAATTAGGAATGCATATGGTAAAATAATGGATGATGGTGATTTTTAATAAAAACATAATTTGAATAATACATAATTTTAATGTCTAAAATAATCTAAACATATATGATATTTGTATGGACCTGAGAAGTTTTCTATTTTTTACAATCAAATTATTCATTCTATATAAATTTCATATTGGTAGTTACTAATATCCAATTTGATTCCTTTTTCCATTAAAACTCCCTTTATCTATTGCATTGGTTACTATCACACCTATTACATAAAGTTTAGTATTATTGATGATATTTCCAACCGTTTTTTAGATATTATCATGTTAGACAAATTTTGGTGGTGTTCCATGTTGTTTTAATCATTATAATGATGGTTCAAGTGGGGTGTGGGAATAAGATACCTTAAAAGGCTACTTGTTTATTGATATGGGATTAGTAACATATGTAGTGTATCTATTGATTTTGAATAGGAAAGAAACCAATTCATTAAACATGCACTTTGGTGGAATTAGTGTACATATTGAAATTATTTTAATATAATAATAAAATATTTTTGAACCTTGACACATATTTTTTAGCATAGATAATTAGTTGTCTATTACATTATTTTATTATCATTCGTTAAGTAGCGTAATCATAACATCTTGTAGATGGTTTTGTATTAGGTGGAGGTTTACAGTTGTAAAAACCATTTTATGTATTGTATTTTTACTCTCTATCATGTTGAATAAATTACTCAAGAATTTCATTGCTATAATCTAGTATTAGAGTAATGTCTTCATTTGATCACTACAGAGCATGGAAAATTCACCTAGAGAGAAGATGATTAAGCAGTGGTTTAGAAGTGAACAAGGCTTGGCATAAGAAGGCATAACATGGAAGAAGCCAATCCTAATCGATTCTCGAAGGGGAAAGCAAGAAGATAGACTTTCAAAGCCATGAAACAGTAAATGTGTATAACAGTAGCAGATCAATGACATATTAGAAGTATTTAAGTAGAATATAATTCAAAGTAATAAGCCTTTCATTTTCATGAATTGACATGGGAAGCGTGATAGCAGAAAGATTCATTAAAAAATTACCTTCAAGCTGTGGAAAAGAAACATGTTGAAGAAGCATTGATGATATTTATAGTGTAGAGTAGCCAAGAATATGTGAAATTCTAAAGAAGAAGATGGAAACTAATAGTATAATGTAAGGATGTTGTACAAAAGAAGTGTGTTTGGAGACTACTAAGGTCCAATTCTGCCTACCATGTCCAAACCATCCTAACCTACAACTTCAACCATCAAGAGAGCAATCCAAAATATACGTCTATAATGAAGGTCCATCTTGCCAAGAAATACAAGAAGAAAGTAGCATTTGAATAAGGTACATTATTTTTATAAATAATTATGAAGCATAAACACTAATTTGAGTGTAAATTTTTGGATAAATAAAGTTTAAATTAAAAAATGTCTACACCCAAACTCCTCTTCTCTGACACCCAATTCCTCAAAGCTCTAAGTTTTGCCACGTGAAAGATGAAGATGCAAGTGATTCTTAAATTTGAAGAATTATGGAGCATTGTCACTGGTGCAATGACTCATCCCACTGAGTTGATGGTAAACCATGTATGACAAGTCAAATTCAAAAGCCCTAATGTTGATCACACTTAGTGTCATCAAAGAGGTTCAACCTCATATTTAAGATGTGTAAACATCAAAATAGGTTTGGGAAATTTTATCCACCATTTATACTCACATTATAAAAATGGCAAGAAAGTTAAGGAATTATTACACTGAGTAGTAGGATTATGAGAAGAACTAATTGCACTTGGATAAATGATCAAGGACAATTTATTGATTCTGATCACATTATGAACTCTCCTATCTCAATCTCACACATTTTTCATGACACTAAACATCACAAAGTAAACAATGTCTTTCAAATAACTCTTGAATATTATTTAATAAGGAGAAGCCATCCAGTGCATGCAAGAAGAGTTCAAGGATAAAACCCTAATTTCCAAGAAACATGGTCCAAAGTTCATGATAGGACCACCAAAGTAGTCATAATAACAACAAAAATCTAAGAAGGTAAAAAGATGGTGTGATATTTTATACACTAATATGTATGATACTGATAGTTGCTAGTATAATGCCCTAACATAAGTCTCATCCAGTCAAAAGGGCACATCCATTAGAGATGATTCACATAATTGAAAAATATGCCCTTGATGATGGAAGTAGCATAGACATGTAGCATCACAACATCAAGATTATGATGAATATAATGAGGAGGTACAAATTAAAGCATAACATAGTGGCACATATAAAGATTTAGTACTTGTCTCCCAAACCTTTTCACACACAAGAAATGTTTGGTTTCTCGACTCTAGCATTAGTAAGGATATGATAGGATATAAATAACTATTTGATTATTGAAAACTCAACCCACTAGAGATCATATTTGAACTATACATGATAAAGTGTATGTTCTAGAAGGAATTGGTGCAATCACCATTCCTCTTAGGATGTGAAATTATACTCTCATAAAGGTATTATATTTCTTTGACTTGATAAAAAATCTCTTGTCTATAATTTAGATCTTGAATCATAATTTTAAGGTAGAGTTCATGATCAATAATGCAACAAAATCCTCTCCTATCATGGAAAGTTCAAGTCATTACTAGATATTTTTGAAAGGATCGATTATTATCCTTAGATGCAATTTCATTTGATGTTATAACTCTCTCTACCTCTACAATAGAATCTACTGCACTATGGCATTATTGATATGGGCACCTTTTCATTAACTCTTTACACTAGGTTAGCTCTAAGTTCATAGTCCATGGATTCCTCAATTATCCCATTTATTTCATGTATGACCTAGACGCATTGTTGGAAAACAATGTAGGGTTTCGTTCAAGCTGAGTTCCTCACAAGATAATAACATCTTGATGTGGTACATACTAATATATGTGGACCCCTACCTAGTTCCTTAAAAGGATTCAAGTACTTCTAATTATTCATTATTGATTTCTCTTGAAATACATGGGTGTTCTTTATTAATAATAACAGTTAAGCATTTACATGTTTTAAGGTCTTTCGCTAGTTTATTCTCACCTAGTAAGAGAGACCTCTTCGACTCCTTCACTTAGACTGAGGGGGAAAGTCACATCAAAGGAATTATTAGCATTTTTGAAGTAAAACAACATTAAATATCACCTAACTACTCCCTATACACCTTAATAGAATGCAATAGTAGAGCAACAAATTTTTTTAGTCATGAAGATGGCTCATTGCATGATTTCCACTATAAAGTTAGATGCACCATTCTGGGCAAAACTAGTTTAGATAACTATATCTTGTCAATCAGGTACCTACAAAGATATTGTAATACAAGATTTTATAAAAGGTATGGAGTGGTCATAAACCTTTGATCTCTCATCTTAGAGTATTTGGTTGTATATCTTATATGCATGTTCATATACAAAGAGGAAGAAGATTAAACCAAAGACTCTCTAGTACCTTCTATTGGGGTATAGCATTACCTTAAAAACATATCATCTCATCAATCCTAATAAAAAGAATATATATAAGATTTGATATGTTGTTTGTGATGAGTCATAGATTGACTCATTGCCATAAAATCAGTTAGAACATACCACATCTCATAGACTATTCCCACAATTAGATGATGAGAATGAATAATCTTGTCACAAATAAGGTGAGCTATAAGGATAATTGTTCATTGATTTTGGAAATATATAAGATAATTATTCATTAAATCATCAATAACATTGACATCTAAAAAAGGTATAAGTCACCATCAGGAACTCATACCTGAACTATAATCTAGATAATTCATTAGGAGTTCAGACCAAAAGATAACTGAGAAATGAAGTTAATTTATTACTAATGAGTTCAGTAGTTGATAGCACCAAACCAAAGTCAATTGGAGAGGATTTATGTCAGCCTTAGTGGAAGAAGACCATGGATGCTAAATATGATGCCCTCATTAAAAATGGGACGTGGGAACTTATTGATCTACCTATAGTTAAGAAATCCATTGGCTGCAAGTGGGTTTTCAAGACAAAATACAAGGTAGATGGACCTATCAGATAATACAAATCATGACTTATTACAAAGGGATATGCTCAATAAGAAAGAATTTATTATGAGGATACCTTTGCACCCATTTCTAATATCAAGACCATCAAAGTTATTTATGCAATCGCATCACAAAAGGGATGGAAGCTTCTATAGATGGATATTAAAAGTGAATCCTTGAATGGTGATATCAAATAAGAAGTGTACATGACCTAGATAGAAGTCTTCATGAAATAACATCCACATTTAGGGTATGCCATCTAATTAAGTCACTTCAAAGACATATGCAAGTACCAAGGGTATGGTACATTAAGATTGATGATCATCTATTCCAGCATAGATTCATTTGTAGCCCCTCAAATACAAATTTGTATATTAAGAAGGTAGCCAAGAAACACAAGAAAAAGGTAGAATTTGAATAATGAACATAAATTTTATATATAATTATGAAGCATAAATACTAATTTGAGTGTAAAGGTTTTTCAAATAAAGTTTAAATTAAAAATATGTCTTCACCCGAACTCCTCTTATCTGATGCCCAAATCCTCAAAGGGTTGAATTTTTCCATGTGGAAGATGAAGATGTAAATGATTCTTCAAATTAAATAATTATGGTGCATTTTCACTACTATAGTGACTCATCTTGCTAGAGTTGATGAAGAAACCAAATATGACAAGTCAAATGCAAACGCATTGATGTTGATCACACTTAGTGTCATCAATGAGGTTAACCTCATATTTAGGATGCATAAACATTGAAAGTGTCTTGGGACATTCTATCTACCATTTATGAGGTGAAGAATCAAATGAATATACTTCATCTCCAGTCCAATATCCATACCCTTATTATGAAAAATGGTGAGAAAGTTTAGGAATTCTTATGCCTAGTAGCATAACTATGAGTAAAATTAATTGTGCTTGGAGAAATGATGAATGATAATTTGTTGGTTTTGATCACATGATAAGCTCTCCCATATTAATTTCACACATTTGTCATGAGATTGAATACCACAAAGCAAACAATGTATTTAAAAATAACTTGTGAATTTTATTCTATAAGGAGAAGCCATCGAGTCCGTGAGAGAAGAGTTCTAGAACAAAGCCTTGATTTTCATGAAACATGGTCCAAAATTTAGAAAAAGACCATGAAAGTAGTCACAACAATAACAAAAAACTAAGAAGGAAAAAATATGGTTGAATATTTTTTCCACTAATATGCATGATATTGATAGTTGTGGTATAATGTATTAACATTAGTCTCATCTAGTCAAAGGTCATATCGAGTAGAGATGATTCACATAAATCAAATAGACATCCTTGATGATGGAAGCAACATAGACATATAACATTACAACATAAAAAGGATGATGAATCTAAAGAGGATGTACCCATTAAATCAAAATGTAGTTACACATATAAAGACAGAGTACTTATCTCCCAAACCTTGTTACAAATGAGAAAAGTTTGGCTAATCAACTCTGGCACTAGCAAGAATATGACAGGATACAAAGAACTATTTGATTCATTGACAACTCAACCCACTAAATATCAAGTTCAAATTATAGATGATAAAGAGTATGTTGTAGAAAGAATTGACACTATCCCTGTTCCTCTAAGGATGCAAAAGTGTACTCTCACAAAGGTACTTATGTCCCTGGCTTGACAAAAAATCTCTTATCTATAAGTCAGATCTTGAATCATAAGTTTAAGGTAGATTTCATGATCAAGAAAGGAATAAAATCCTATCTTTTATCATGGAAAGGTCAGGTCACTACTAGATATTTTTTGAAGGATCAATTATTTTCCTTAGATGTAGTCTAATTTGATGTTGTTTCTCTTTTTACCTATACAATAGAATCTACCACACCATGGCATTATTGATTTGGGAACCCTCATAATTGTAATTTATACTAGTTTAGCTCTAAGGATATAGTTCATAGACTTCCTTGATTTTCCCAATCATTTCTTATATGCCCTATATGCCTTACTGAAAAATAACATAGGGTTTGAATCAAGTTGAGTTCCTGACAAGCCAGGGATCATCTCAATGTGGTACATACTAATTTGTGTGGATGCCTGCCTTCTTATTTCTAAGGATTCAAGTATTTTTAGTTGTCTATTGAAGATATATCTTAAAGTACATGGGTTTTATTTCTCAAGAAGAAGACTAAAGTCTTTACACAATTAAAGGTCTTTTGCCAATTTATTCTCACCTAATAAGGGAGGCTTCTTCAACTCCTTCACGTAGATAAAGGGAGGAATTCACATCAAAGGAATTATTAGCATTCTTAAAGTAACACAACATCAATTATCACCTAACTTATCCCTATACACCCCAATAGAATGGAGGAGTAGAATGACAAATCATTCAATCATGGAGATGACTCATTGCATGCTTTCCACTACAAAGTTGGATGCACCATTCTAGGCAAAAGTAGTTTAGAAAAATGTATATCTTCTCAATAGGGCACCTATAAATATCTTTCAAGATAAAATTACATAAGAATAATGAAGTGGTCATAAACCTTTGATCTCTCATCTTACAGTATTTTATTGTACATCTTATATGCATGTTCTTACTAAAAAGAGGAAAAAGATCAAACCAAAGACTCTATAGTGCCTTTTATTGGGGTATAGTACTACCTCAAAAAAAATCAGCTCATCAATCCTGATATAAAGAACATATACAAAAGTTGATATGTGGTTTGTGATGAGTCATAGATCAAATCATTGCCTTAGAAGAAGTCATAACATACCACCTCTCATAGTCTATTCCCATAGTTAGATGATGAGATTGAAGAATCTTGTCAGAAAGAAGGTGAGATACAAGAAGAATTTTTCATTGATTTTAGAAATATGGAAGATAATTATTCATCATATCATCAAAAATATTTGCATCCAAAATGGGTATAAGTCACCATTAAGGACTCCCACCTAAACCATAATCTAGATACTTCATTAGGATTTTGGACCACAAGATAAGTTAGAAATGAAGGTAATTTTGCACTGATGAGTTCAATAGTTGATGGAACTAAACTGAAGATAATTCGAGAGGATTTATGTTAACATCAATGGAAGAAGGCCATGGATGCTATGATGCCCTCATCAAAAATGGGACATGGGAACTTGTCAATCTACTTATTCAAAATAAATCCATTAGATGCAAGTGTATTTTAAAATATATATATAATGGTAATGGATCCATCGATAAATATAAAGCATGACTTGTTGTAAAGGGATATGCTCAGCAAGAAGGAATTGGTTATGAGGATACCTTTGCACCCACTATTAATATCAAGACCATCAGAGTTGTTTACTCACCCAGATCACAAAAGGTATATAAGCTTTAATAGATGGATGTTAAACATGCATTGTTCAATGGTGATCTCAAAGAAGAAGTGTTCATGACCCTGCCAAAAGGCTTCATTAATGAAAAATAACCACATTGAAGGTATGTCATCTAATTAGGTCACTTTATGGATTTAAGAAAACACCAAGAGAATGGTACATTAAGATTGATGATCATCTATTGCACCATAGATTCAATCATAACCTCTCAGATATAAATTTGTATACCAAAAAGGTAGGCACATAGATTGTCATTATCATTCTATATATAGATGATCTCATGATCATAGGAAGTTTAGATGATCTTGTTGAAGAAGTAAATAATGAATTGAATAAATCCTTTGACATGATATATTTGGGGCTCCTTC